>JAOWAY010187276.1:0-10267 GCA_028565895.1 Goniobranchus geometricus | reverse complement strand
TTGGTCTTCATTGAGATATTCCTATTTCTCATGAAGGAGTTCATTCTATTGAAACTGTCTTTAGCAACTGCAATTCTCCTCTTTAGAATATAATACCGGGTAATAATAATTAAAAACAATTATAATAATAATACCTTCCCTCCCAAAAGCTCAAGGCTATTAAGGATAATAGGGAAAGTCTTTTGATCAAGAGATCTCGTAATTAATACAATTATTGGTTGTAATAATAATAATAACAACAATAATTACAATAATAATTTTATTTATAGAGCGCCTTTTGACAAGGCCTCAAAGTGCTCAGAAGCTACATAAAACTGGTGTATTTCACTCAAGAAAATAAAATCAAAATTAAGATTTAAACACAGAGAAAAACTGGTCCATCATAAGATAATTCTTTAAAAAATGACAGATAGATCATTCTACTACACTGTGGTACAAAATAAAAAAAAAACAACTGAAATCGTTTTACCTTCTAAAGGAGTGGCAATGGATGGTGATTGGGGCATATAAATGGTCTTATTCAAAGCACATACCCTATTTTACGCTCTGTTATTTTTGCATTGATCTTCACATGATGCTTATCTTTCATCAGAATTATATTCTAAACCCTAAATTATAATATAGACTATCTATTCAATGTATATGTGTATCCAAGGTGTATTGTCTTTTATCTTCATGAATATATTTCTATGTTCCACACTTATTTTAAACATGTCAATGTAAAGCAGCCAGAGCCTAACAAAGCTGGATAAAACTTCATATCATTATGATTACAAAATTTATATGAAACAAAATTCAAATGTGATATCAGTCTGGTAATTAAAATCAGTTTGAATACTTGTGAAAAAGGTGTGTTGTTTCTTGGATGACGTAACATTGTTCGGAGATCTGCACTATACAGGCATAGAGTTCCAAACAGGGACCCACTTACAAAATGTCAAAATGATCTGGCTCCATAGCGTTTCAGCTTGGTTTTTGGTACTATCAAAAGGTTAGCATTAGAAGATCAAAGGTCGTGACTCTATTAGGTCATCAAAAGAGCTCATGGAAAAAGTAGTTCGAAGTAGCTGAACTAGAGAAAGGAGGACTTAAAAAACACAATTTAAATTTTTTTTTAAAATTGCATTTCTACAACACTTTCCATCATTCTAAGATCAGCCTCAAAGAGCTTTGCAATACTTTATCCCATCCCCTAGCAGGCTTGTTCCCTAGGGAGTATACAGTAAATGTAACGCATTCAGCACAACAATACCAGCTTATTGCTAGGTACTCATTTAATATCTGAGTTGAGTTAATTAATTAGGATACTTTTTTTTTTACTTAAGGAAAAAACACAAATCATCACTGGCGGGAATTGAACCAAGAACCACCCGATCCAAAGACTGATGCTTTAACCATTGAACCCTCTGTGCCCCCCACCCCCACCACATCAAGCCACAGTCCCAGGATAACATCCAGGATTTTCTCTGACCTTTGTGTACGATAGCAATAAGTCATGCAATGCACATAAATGGAAAATAACCACTTAATATGTATACATCCCTCCCTCTCATAGCAAAAATGTCCCCTTTCTGTGGACTTAAAAGAGAGCCTGTCAGAAGAGGACAGACGAGAAACGTCTCACTGTACCCTTCGTCTCCTTCTATGGCATGTTAAAGATTTGATAGTATGCCTATTCTACCTCCTCTCTCAGTTGATGAACCTCAAACCCACACAGGGCTTGAAGATTAAGAAATAATTGTGATGCAGAAGAGATATTATAATTCAAAAAATTGAATCCTTAAAACAGTTCCAGCTCTAAAATGTAGAAGACCATGGCCTTCGCTGAAAATCATAGGAAAAAATAAAAGATCTGACTTTGGGAGATTCCTGGCTATTTTTGCCATAAATTGTTCAAATAAATAAATAATAATAAATAAAAAAAACACCAATAAACCAACAAAATAAGAAACAGCTACTGCTGCTACTGACAAAGGCCAACTGAGATAATCAATCATACTACAAGTATAAAAATCAGAAAAAAAAACAACCAAATTTCTCAAGCATAATGAAACTTGAAATAATCTTGGTAAAATGCAGAGTTAAATGACTCTGGACTATGGGATTGTGGAAAGCAGAATTATTTGGGAGAATGATTCCATGAACAATGGAAGGGTGGGCAAGTCTGGAAGACCTATGAAGACATTCATCACCCAAAACCCTGATGTCAGATCCCTACCTAAAGAAGAATGATTTTGGCTTATGAGGTGATTAACGAAGACACTACTCAAAAGTGTAGGCTATGTCTTATTGACAAAGGATTGGCTTATTGTGGACACACAGGCTCATCCACACACTTCATACACATGATGGTAGACTTGAGGAGTGTTTGCTCTAAGAAGCATATGAGGCACTTGAGGGCACAATGATCAATCAAACTAAATCATTGTAAGTCTTCTGATTCTTGGTAAGGCATGGGTGAAGCAGAGTTTCAGTTCAGTCACATTGCTATTGGTTTAGCCTACAGGACCTCTGATGCTTTTGGTTTAGATTGAGGTTGATAACAATCATGTATGAAGTGAAAAAAAAGAGGAATATATGATTTGTTCTTCAGTTTAGCAACCTTGTTTTGTTGTTTATGGTTTAACACTTAATCACCTGAATTTTACATTAGCTTATATCCCCTGAATCCTGACTTTTACTTTTAGGAGAATATCTTGGTTCGAAACAGGTGGTCACATAAAAAAATTCATTAAAAATTTATTTACCAAACAAATTTAATCTGGGGTTTGCTGTAAGTTTCTTGACGAGTATGTACTGTGTCCGAGGTATCGTGTGCATCTGTGGCAACAGTCACTTTCTTCCTACCGAACCAGACAATTACCTGCACCTTCCCTTTCCTCACCCTTATTGTAACACCAGAAATTTTGACTGCTTTTGGGTCTTTCACAAATGGTGGAAAGCCTTTCCGGTTGGTGCGCAGGGTTCCGCATCCATGAAGGCTGTTTTCCTCCAGAGTCTGCAATAATGGCAAACATGAAGTAATTGTCAAAGTAAATGACATGATCTCAGTGCTGATACTGTTCAGTGAGTGCCAAGACCACACGGTTACCAAGTGGTCTATGTGGATGCCCTAGCTCATTATGCTTCCCAACATAGATATCCATCATGTGGAAATATTTTGAGTCACAAATGGTCCATGCCTTTATTCCCCAGTTTGTCGGCATAGCTGACATAAAAGGATAGCGACCTTTGAATTTTATAATAGCCTCGTCCACACATGAATTCCGACCACGTTGGTAATTGTCAGACGATGTTTTTTTCACTGAATCAAGAATTGGTTGAACTCTATGAAGTGGGTTGTGCCCATCCTGTCCCCTGTTAGGGTTGGCCGTTTTGTCAGCAAGATGAAAATTTGTGTTCATTTCCTCAAACTTGTTTCTTATCATGAGGTTAGAAATGAAAGCGTGATCCAAAAAATCGTCACTACTCCAATAGTCTCTCCAATCATGTAAATGCTGAACCCACATTTAAAGGTACATTGATAAATAAGTTTTCACTTCTGGAATGATAGTAGCCGTCCAGTTCTCATTGACACCTGGATTGTGATCAGCATAGCGATTAGTTTCCACCACCATTACATCAGAGAGTGATTCAGAAAAAAGAAGAAAAAAGCAGTCAATCGGCTTTGCATCTAGTCCAAGTAGATGAGTAGGACCAGGGATTTTAGTGAAATTGCACACATTATTCCCTATATTGCTCATATCATCCATCCATTCACTCATAGTTGTAGCTTCACCGCTAGATCTAGGGCTAGAATTGACATCAGCCGCACGTAAACGGATCCCAATATCGATCCACTGAGAACTATTATGGTCACTATCTGAATCCCTTTCACTCTCAATTTCAATGTCAGATCCATCTGGAAAAAACTTTTGATTAGAGGGATCATCAAACAAAGTTTGAATAAAACCGAAAGCATTGGAACGCCAATGTCAGATCCATCTGGAAAAATTTTTGATTAGAGGGATCATCAAACAAAGTTTGAATAAAACCGAAAGCATTGGAACGCCCAGCCTTTGTTTACTATGATCAGCGACCCCCGTAGCCAGAAAAGAAAAGGAAAACAAAAGTAGGAGGCGTGTCACCATAAAAATTCTCAAGCTGGCGCATTATCAATCTATAGACACGTTTCGCAAGGAAATAGCACGTTTATAGCTACTGTGTCAACTGTTATGTTCACCTGTTCCCTAAAATTAGACGGGACTCAGTGATCGAGGCTTTAAGTGAAGGAGTAGATAGGCTGGGGTTGATGAATGAACGGAAGGAGCAGATCAGAGCGGTTCAGGTGATTAAGTGTCAACTACATTCTACAGTCCTTGATGCATGTTAAAAATAT
Source organism: Goniobranchus geometricus (assembly GCA_028565895.1). NCBI lineage: Eukaryota > Metazoa > Mollusca > Gastropoda > Nudibranchia > Chromodorididae > Goniobranchus > Goniobranchus geometricus. Next base: position 5,889 of record JAOWAY010187276.1, on the reverse strand, counting down.
GATGTGCCAATATCACCTGTTGACAGATAATGTTAATTTATAGTAGGGAATGTTATGATCTAATGTACAAGATTGTGAAAAAACTATCAAGTCAATCTGGTGATAACAATATTCAGACTAACAATTATAATAATGGTTGTTGAAGTCTACGTAGTAGTAGAATGAATGACCTTTATAAAATTTATTAAGCTTGTAAAAAAGTGTTCAGTCTGATTAGTATAATTGAAATGATCAACATCCATAAAAAGAGAAATAAAAGGGAATATGACTAAATTTGATATATATAAGCAAGCCTTCAACAAACCGGGCCTACATTCAAATTCAATAACAATGTGGGCCTTATAAAAAACAAGTCTTTTGAATGACTGCAATGGAAGTAAAATTCTCTGCCTCAAAGATGTCTTGATTTGAGACTGAAGATTGCATCAACCTGACTGTCATGACACAGCATTGATATCCTCTGATATGGTGTGTACAGCATCAATAAAAACCCCTAGGTGATCAGGATCAGTATCCTTCAGCACACCATGACCAAGATTGGCTATGTAGTGTTGTGTCCCAAACTTTGTCAACATCTCTTTCACAGCCTTGCGGATCTCTTCCTACAAGATTGAGGGGGAAAAAAAAAGACCATACTTTAATTCATATTTACAAAAACTGAACTAATTCTTATAGGCAGCTTTACTTACAAAGTGAACAGATTCTTAGAAGCAGCTTTGATTTTCAAAGTGAAGATTTCACTTCTAATTTCAAGTCAGAATGAGAACACAATATGCATTGTTTGATTAAGATTATCAATTGAAAAGTTTTGGGTTGTTACTGGTGCTGTCAACAGGATGTGCCAAGTGATTTATTGGCTTCTGGCTAGGTTGCATGATTCTGCCCTTTCGCGATGCTACAAATGATAAAGTTTATAATCATGCAGGTTATGTGTAACCGAAATGTGAAAGAAATCAGATGCAGGGAAGAAATGGTACACAGATTCGCTATAAAGTTAAGCAATGTCAAGGATCAGTTTCCAGCCATTCTTATGAGCAATGGTGATGGTTTACAGATGAAGTCAGATAAGAGACCTCATGTCTATGGTATTTGATGAAAACAGCAAAATTTGTAGTAAGTTCAAGGAGCAGACAGAGATGAACTTAGACAGCTGGTGAAATGTTCTGTAAAAGATAGAATGACAGTAAGTAGGATTAAGGCAGAGTTCATGGATATAAATGAGAGTGAGAAAGGAAATATGATTATGTTACAAAGCAAGGAGGTGAAGAGGGTACATAAGTTTAATACTTAAACCCGCTACCATAGCATGACAGACTTATATCTGGAAGGTCGAGGGTTCAAATCCCACCGTCATCGGGATTTTTTCTGGGCAATGACTGGCTCCAGCCCAGAGTGGGAGTGCTCTTTGGGAAGCTTGGGACAACACAGTTCAAGTTTCATCCACTTTACACATGCACCCCCATAGCATCATCAAAGTGTCATCCTCATCACCATCATCTATTAAAAAAGAATTGGTTCCCTAGCTCCTTTGCTTTGGCCTCATGGTGACCTCAATCTCAGATTCATCATACGCATCAGTGCCTGTGGTAAATAAGTGTTGGGAGTCTTCAGGGTGTCAAGAGAAGGCACCACTGAACATCTTCAAAGTGACCAAGAAGCAGTGCAGGGCCCCATCTGGTTGATGGCCCCACATACATACACTCCCTTTGTCTCTGAAGATGTGACACATGCTGTACCCGGGCATAGTTTGCAATGACGAGATTGTAGTGAGTGGTGTGAAAAAAATAGGACAGGGCCATCACAAAATTATGTGGTGGGGAGAATAAAAAGATAAAAAGTCTAGTATTTATGATCAATTATAACTCAGCATTAAAGTGACAAGAAGTGGAGAAGAGGGTATAGGCCAGGCAAGATGGTGAGAGTGTGTGTGTTTGCGTAGAAGGTGTGTGTGTGTGTGTGTGTGAGGGAATTGAATGTCAGTCATTATATTATAGTGGCAAAGAAATATCTACCAAAGAGCGGCGTTAAGGGTCAAAGTTTAACATGGTTACCAACATGTTAAGAATATGGCACACCTCATAACAAAGGACAACTATTACACTCCAGGTAGTACACCTACAACTATGCATAAATTAGGTTGGATACAGGCACACATAATCTGACATACCAATTGATAAGTACCGAATCAGGAACCATACCATTAACAGTAGACCAAACACAAGGCAAAACTATCATGTACTACATTCCAACATAGATTATCACCTAAATCCTTCTTCCCCGGCTCACTTACACTGTGGAACAGAATCCCTGACTCTGTCAGATACAGTCGTGACATGGACTCCTTCAAACAGTCCATCTGCCACATTAGCCTCAGATTAAAGTAAAGACATCACCTTTTCCCCCCCTCTTCTCATGCACTTTGCCAGTCATACTCAGTTCTACTGAGTCAGTCAGATTATTTGAAGAAGAAAAAGAACCATGAGAGATATTTCTTGACAGTACACCTATTGTAATAGATTAAACAGCGATTACAATTAATGCCAACCATGTTCAGATCCCGCAATGTAAACATGTGGTCCCTTTTAGTCATGTATAATATATACATATACATATATATATATATTTGTATTATTTTAAGTCTGAAACAAACAAAAGCACTTACTTTTGGAGCAAACATCATCACAGGATCCATGTTACCCTGCACAGTCACATTGTTGGCACAAAGTTTTCTGGACAGAAGCAGAATTATAATATGTCTAATTTACGTATGACACAAGGGTGAATGTCTTTTACTAATGTAGTATTTCTAGCTTTTTTAACTCCAGTCTTATAAAGTATGAAATCTAAATTTGAATCAAATCTTCTGAATCAAATTTTGAATAATATCCTAGAAATCAGTAAGTGATACAAACTTGAAATATCTTTAACATTACAGAGAAAAAAAAAAAGTATGGACAAATATTTGAAACTAAAGCTGAGCCTTTGTCCACTGTGGAAATTGCAGGTAGTCATTAAAGGAAGATCTATTTAATGGCATAAGTTTATGTCGGTATTAGTATTACAGTATGTACGGCTAAGAACCTTGCCCTCTGCAGACACCAAGATTAGGTTCTTAAGGGAAATCAAGGTTGTGGAGTAGATTCGTAATTTTACTGATGTAGACAATGAACTTAGAGAGCATCTGATTAGCAGGGCAATTTCTAAAACCATCATAAAACATAAGTTTGTATTCAGAGTGATTGGCTATCTCTTCAGCTAATCATGTCATGGGGGAAAAAGGCAAAGGCAACCTAAATTCGTAGTCGAATGAGAGTGGATGTCTCTTTGCTGGTAATCACTTGTCTCTCTATTAACGTTTGGCCAATGATATAGCCTTACCTTCAATCTTTAAAAATAAGAACTTGGCAGACAAAGCAAACAATATGTCTGAACAATGGATCTTGTCTCAACTGTCACTCAATTATGGCCTACAGGGAGCTCTGGTGGCCAGCGAAGGGATAGTATCAGTCGTTTACTTATGTATGTGTTCATGGCTCCTGGATGCTTTGTTGACATGGCCATCTGGCCCCAAAACAAAACTGACAGCCAACTCCATCAGCCATGCTCTTGTGTAAAAGAAATAACAGACAGCCACATGCGCTGGGCTGGGTGGAGCTGGAGATGTAGGTGCCAAATTTCACATGTCCTATATATTTAGTGAGCTTGCGCAATGTGTTAACACTCTTTCTCTGGTCGAACTTAAAGAATGAAAGATGATCCCTGAAGAACAGTCACTCAGTGACAAGAACATTGAACTCGATAGCAGATTTGTATCCTAAGTTGACCAGGTTCTAAGGTGAGCTATTTACAAACAGGCAAGTTCTTAGGGGTTGAATTTATATAAAGAAAATTCTGTTTCTCCACAGAAGCGAGTTGTTGGTGAATCGTTTTCTCAGGCGGGGAGGTCTTAGCCAATACCTACTGTGTATATTTGGAGTTGTTTGTCACCAATAGAACAAGATGAAATGCCCCATGACAAGCCTAATTTTCCATTTTCTTTTCGTTTCTTATTTCTGGAAGTTTTCTCTTGGATATCAAAATGGTAGACAAGAATGGGCATAATTAGTGCAAGATTGATTTGGATTCAGCCATATTTTCTTCTGAAAGTGAGCCTGGTCATTCTGAGAGTTCATCAATTCATGCAGAGACTGATTCAATTTAAGGGACAGATTTCACTTTGTGAATAAATCATCCATCTCATATATAAGCACCCTTTTCGTGGCTTGACATACTGACAATCATTGTTGAGCAGCCAGTGGACCACAGTGCTCACAAACTGTGTCAAGATTCAAGACAGCTTACATTAAAAGGCTAAAACTGACTGGACCAGCTATTAGTATAATTCTACATTCATTTCAGTAAAGGAAACTGCTCTTTGTCCCCTCGATACCTTATACACTTAAAATCTACCATTTTTCTCTGAGCACAAGTCACTACCTTGCATGTATTGGATTCACTCCCCAGTCCAAGCCAACGACACTATACCCTGACTGCGATAAGTCCTCAATAGCAAAATGGGCATCTTTGGCAAATATAACCTGTTGATCAAGGTAAATGTTGGTCCAATTACTTGTTATGGCATAGAGTAAAAGAAAATGCTGGATGTGCTCCTATGTCATAGGATGCACGAAACTACACTGTTCATTGAACCATAATACCACCACAAATTTTGTATGCTATCCTGAAATCTATGTGTGGAACTATCTATGCATAAATAAAAGACTGCATGGAATTTTTTACATTGTTATAAGTGCAACGTATGATCCAGATAGAGGAATTTGTTTTTACATTATTTAAAATGTGTTAAAGAAAACCATTGATTTGTTCTAGCCAAACTATCTAAAAAAAAGGTAGACATTGCCACTTTATATCCAAGCATATCAAAATCACTGACGATAAAAAGTAATTAAAGTATTTGCAATATGAGGTCTTTTCTTTTCTTGGGCTTTGTTAAATTTGGACTTTTATTCAAAATCATAAAAATTGATTCTCATAATTCGAAGCTGATTTTTTTTCACTCTCCGACTCCTGAAACACAACTGGCTACAGGCTCAACAAATGTGGATGCCCAAGGAATGTCAATAACAATGTAGGATAGGGGAGGGGGTCAAACTCAGGTGAGGGAGGGGAAAGTGGTGGTGCCCGATGTAGGCCTTGAGCCGACCACGTCAACTGCATGCACTGACGTGACAGTGATTGAAGAACCTATCATTGCATCAGTATCATAATGAGTCTAGATCTGGACCTAGCGCAACTTTCGCTAAAAGTCAGCTGCAAGCTGAGGAAAGAGACGTTAGAGGGAGCAAGGGTTGGGATAAGATGTGCTGAATGTGACGGGAGTGGGAGAGAAATTAAGGCTGAGTTCTGCCTCGGGCTCTTTCTGGTATCGTAGACTCTACTGGGACAGTGAATAGAGTGGGAGACTTTATTACAATGCTAGTGCTCGTGCCGCACACACCAAGCAGTCTAGATCTAACGTTACGGCAGACTCACATACATACATAATTTTGAGGTTTACACTGTTTGGTAAAATTGAAAAGCAATCTCTTACCATTGGCACTGGTTCTATGTTTGCTTCAATAAGTTTATCTTTTACTTCTTTTGCTATCTGCTTGAGGACTGGAAGTTCAAACTTTGAAAACAAAATTGGGCCTAGTTCTCCAGCAAATGAATCAAATACTTGTACAATCTGCGAAAGATAAACATGAGAATAAATTATATGTATGGTATTAATAGAAATTTCCATGAAATTGAACTGTTCATTTCCTAAGCTTGCAAAGGTGTTCGGCCCTGATTAAAAATAATCAATAAATAACAACCCACCAAAAAACAAAATAAGACAAAAATACC
>JAOWAY010187165.1:0-10267 GCA_028565895.1 Goniobranchus geometricus | reverse complement strand
AAGGATATGCTGTCCATTCATGGCTAAAAGCTTCACGTCTCCTTTCTGGATCTAGGGACTCCACAGAGCAGAGGGCTTGAGTAATAGCACTTTCCTCTTGAAATATGTGCAGAGTTAATATTTTGCTTTGAAGCAGCTTTCTTGTTGAGGGAAGTGAAAGTGCAGATCTTGGGGCTCTGAATGCTGTGACTGTTTTGTTCCTAAGCTTGTTTCATTGCATTTTCTCCCAGTTTCCCGAGCTTCTACAATGCAATGTTCTAGCAAGATAGCTCGTGTTGCTATGTTGAAGAGACCATCATTGTCATCTTGTGTAACGGGGTTGATCATGTTATTTTCACTGACAATCGGCTCAGTCACCTCCAGATCTTCACTCTCGGCATGGACAATAGTACTGGCCACCATGTTTACCATATTCTTGGCAGCTTCTGACACACAGGTTAAGTATGGAACTGTTTTTACATATTTGTCTTTAGCTTTCTGGTTCTGTGTGATGCCTTTGAATAGCGTGGTCTTGCCTTCTTTGTTCATAGTTTGTTCAATAGCCATGCCACTCCATACACCGTTGGATTTTCCTGCAGTTCGGTGGACAGTGAAGTGTCCTCTCAAAAATTGCTCATAGACACCTGAATGCGCCTCAACCAGCTTTTCCATATCTTGTAAGTACCGTGGTACACAACTGCTGTACTTGGTGTGTCCCGCACTGACGAGATACGGAAGCATCTTCTTGACTTCATGTAGGCGTCCATGCCAGTTTCCTGTTCTTTCTGCATGTGTGCACCTTCTGATGCACTCCCATAAAAGTAACTGCCAAAATTCCAATTCAATAAGTAACTGGAGTCGACTAATTTGTTAAACCCCACTAATGAAGCGATAACGCCATTTTTGGGAAAAAAAGAATAAATAAAAATTTTTTGAAATGACTTAATTTAATGAGCTAGAAAATCAAGACCCAATTAGAAAATATCTTTAGGCAATCTTTGAGATGCATGAATATTAGAATTTAAATAAATATTTGAATGAATGTTTTCACCGTGCATGTTAATTTGACGACTCGTAAATTTTCATGTTTTTTCAAATACCCAAGTTTGTGAGCTAGTGTAATGCAGAATAATAATATAATTGTTCATGTCATTATTTCTGTGCATTACACAACATATTATAAATATATATTTCAGATTTGGGGGCATTTGATTGATAATTGAGAAAGATATGACAATTTTCCTTAATTTTAAGGTAAATTTCGATTTTTAAAAAGGGACATAATCGCTGATACATTCAAATTGCCCGACTTTTCCTAATGTAATCAAGCATTTTCTGTAGCCCCAGGGGTCATTCTCAATCAAAAATCACTTAACAAAAGTATATCTTTCACTGCAAGGTCCAATGCTTATTTTGAGAGATAGAGCAATATGGCTCCCTGATAATACAATGGCTGTTACAGATTATTTCTCATGCCAAAGTTGTGATGATACAATAAATATTGTACAAATTGAAAAAAAGAATGATTTGAATTGAAATTATTATTTTTCTCACCTCATATCCAGTGAGTTCCTTTGCAACATTCGGTTGAAGATGGCAAAAACTTAGAGTTCCTGTTTGATCAGTCAGACTTACTGAAATGCTAATAAAATTTAAAAGAAAAATGTATATATAAACAATGAGACTTTGAAATCGCAGAAGTCATTTCTATGTCCACCACTCTGTTTTAAAAGATTTTACACTTAGAAACAGGGGGAGGGGGGGAGAAAGGTTTCCTAATTGTTAGAAAGCAAACTTTAATTTTTTTTTTTTTAAATTATAGCCCATAATAAAAGAGCACAGAGAGCAAAAAGAATTACACTTGCATATGAAAAATAACAAAATTTATTTACATAGAGAAGTGCAAAGAAGAGACCAGAATAAAAATATATGGTGAAGAAATAGAAAGAGTGAAGAGCTTTGAATATTTTGATAACAGGACAGGAGCAAATAGAAACACTACTCCAGAAATAAAAACAAGACTGGCGATTGCAACAACAAAATTAGAAAAGATGGCTACTATCTGGAAAAAGCAAACGACAACAAACATCAAATTGAGAATAGCACTGTATTCCCCACGGCAGCATACGGTTATGAGGCATAATGCTATCAATAAATCAGATGCCAGAAGGATCACTGCTTTTGAAATGAAGTGCTACAGGAAAAGTTTGAGTATACCCTGGACACAAAAAAAGAAAGAATGAAGAAGTACTCACTAGAACTAGCATTAATTCAACAATGCTATTACAGAATATTAAAAGATTAAAACTTCAGTCCTTTGGCAACATCAAATGCCATGAAACAATTGTAAAGCCTGTTTTGGAGGCAAGAGTTGAAGGTATGAGAGGAAGAGGAAGACCAGCAAGAAGATGGGAACAGCATCTAGAAGAATGGCTAGGAATAACAGTAACACAAGCAGGCAGACTGGCAGAAGATAGAGTGCTGTCCAAAGAAAATTTCAACAGGCAATGTCCCTCAAAGGGATTAGCTGAAAAAGAAGGGGAGCCCATAATATGCAAGTATCATTTTTTGAACAAGTGCCTAGGAAGAAACAAAGATATTCTAGTGTGTTGAATATCAAGGTGAGAGATATGAATGTAGTCCAAGATCAGCATCTTCATTTCAGAATGGACAATGACCAAAAAAAAAAAATTTCTGTTTTGTTTTTAAGTTTTTTTCAGTGAAGGAGAAAACAACACAATCAACAGTGAAGAACTTACTTATACTCAACACCAATTCTTGAATTGGACAAGGGATCTCCACCCATGCAATTGGAGTTGGTGCATATGAAACCGGAATCTTTGACCACAGTCCTCCAGCAACTAGGGCTGAAAATGCAAAATAATTATCTCAGGAAAAGTTATTGTATCTAAAAGCTGAAGAAAAGACAAAAGAAACATTTTTTTTTAAAATTTTGATCATTGTATCAAAATGAATTACAAAAGCAGAATTACATAAAAAGATCATGATGCAACAGGGAACATTTGTTGAATTTGCTGAAATGGTCTAAAATTGTCCTTAATAACATCTAACAACTTTTTACAATACTACATATTCCATGCTGCCCCAATATGTCATGACTGTATCTGACAGAATCAGGGAATTTTTCCACAGTCTAGGGAAGAAGGAATTCAGAACCATCTTAGTACAACATCTCAAACTTAAGCCACTGGCTCATATTTATCATTGTTGCAGGATTATTTCTGCAAATATCTCTGGTCATGTCTTTAAATTACAAAGTCCACATGAATGAGATGTGTGTATCATTTAAAGTTCCTTTCTTGTATCATTTGTGTATGATAAAACTGAAAACCATGTGTTTAAGTAACACATCAGCTTTTGCATTGTTTTGGTGATGATGATCATAAGCCATTCTTCTCCTGCATCTTCTTTGAGCTTACCCCACATTAAAAAATTGACAGAGCAAATGCTATTACTTCACACAAACTATTTTCTCAGCTTCCTTCACATAGTCTATCCAACTTGCCCCTAGCCGTTCACTCTTTTTTTTTGTCATCTAATTTCTACTCTTATATAGAACTGTCAGTAACAGCAATTATGTTTTTCAACATAATGGTGGATAATGAGATCTTTAAAAAACCCACAAAAAAATGAATTGTCACAAGACTTGAAATTTTTTATGAATCTGAATAATCAATCTACTGCCTTCGACTTTTCACATTCTCTCCTGAAGCTAAAGGAAAGAAAAGCCCAAAATGTCATTTACCACACGTTTCTGACACACATTTTGTCTTCACCATCCACGTCAAAACTAGTCAAGCAGGCAGAGAGCACCCCATAAGCAGCCTTTCCATGATAATCTTGTTCTGTCTGGAGGTCTTTGGCATTCTGAATGGTCAGTACATTGGTGATACTTGCCACTGTGTACAAACATGTAAGCAAGAGCAGACCATTACATGTTATCTGTTGTGCTTTTGAATAATTCATATCAATACATGCTGTCTCACTTAACTTTGCAGTGTCAATTTTTTTTGCATGGTATAAATAAATGATCCTTTCACACTGAATATAGATTTTATGAACAAAAGTGTAATCTGTCTGAAAACCCCTGTCCCATTTTATTCTAATGAATATAACTTTAAAGAAAAGCAAATATGTTAAGAAACATACATCAAAAGTTAAAAACCATCTGTCATCCCCAAAACTATATACAACTTAAGTGGGCAACTGGTAATATTAAATATGAAATCGATTAATTGATTTTTTGTGAGTGGATTTTTTGTACTTTCAAATGGTGGCATAAATTCATAAATATACTCAAGAGAGCAGTTCCTTAGTGCTTGCAGGAAGAGACTACAGATTGAAACCTTTCAGATTCTGTTCTAATATTAGGTTTGGGGATATTTAAAAAATGGGGACATTATGTTTTTCAAGCAGCAGTTGATTTCTTTTCATCAAGAAAATCGAGAAATATACGACAAAATGAATTACAATTGCACAATTACATGCCTATGGCCTGTTACATCCCTAGCAGTGATTTTAACAAGAACTTTGCCAATGCAAATTTAGCAGACATAAAATCTAACCATAAAATGATTTGCTTACATGCTTAATGTGAGACTGTGATAAGACCACTCAAAAGAATATGACAAGAATCTGTTAACAAACCATGCTGGCAAGAATAAACACAATAATTACCATCTGGGTCTTGGCTTTCATTGGTAAAAAGTCCCAGATCGTCAATACCAGAGGTCATGTTGTGTGTTTTAGTGAACTGGTATAATCTCTTTGCTTCTGGAGTATCTACATCGACAAAAAACCCAAATATTAAAATGCAAAATGAAAATCCTTTTGGACTGTGTGGCTTTCAAGAGCCAACCGTAAACTTGTTGGTTTCAAAAACATCTTAAAATCAATAGTTTGCCTTGATTCTTTTTCATCATTCTGTCTTTGTTCCATTTGGATAGAAAGGTCCTATGAGACATCTATATAAGAACCAAAAAAGTGCTTCTTTTTTAACTGTAAACCAACCATACCTGGATCCATTGTAAAAATGGTCTTTGAATCTGAATATGCCACCATTGCTGATTTAAACTCATTGAAGATTATCTTGACATCAGTGGCAAAAATAACTGTAAGCAAGAATTGTTAAAAAGAAAGGGATTTAAAAGAAATAAAGCAAGTGGGCATAGATAAGATCAAAAGCTAAAAAAGCACACAATGCTTAGATGAAAAAAACATTTCTTGCCCTTGTAAAGAATTATCTTATTTCTCAACATGTCAAAAAAGAGATAGACTAAAAAAGAAAATAATTTGATCAAAGCTAAATAAAAGCCCAAACAATCTTAACTATTAACAGACACAAAATCAAGACAGTGAAATATGGAAAAAGAGAGTGGAGGACAGAAAGAGATGAAAGAGAGTGACAGTATCAGAAACAGACATTGACACATGCAACAATGCTCAGACAGACATACAGAGAGTGAGGGATAAAGAAGTATACAAATACAAACAAACTATACAGACAAGTAGAGTTGTTAATACTCACCTGTTTCCATGGGAACCCATTTGTCTGAGATGTCTACAAAAGAATCCCAGCTGAAAAAAAGGATTATTGTCATATCCATATTCTTTAGATATTAAATGGCAATCAGGGCATATTTATTCCATTTTTTTAATTTGTAAAAGGTTCATACATGCATCATGAGTAACTTCACTTCTCAACAAGGTTGTGGAATAAATTTCATTTACATGCTTCTCTCATAAAGGACATTTGATGATGATATATGGCAAGTCTTCTTTATGAGTTCAATTAAGACAGCCTTGAGACAAGTTTGTGAAATTTAGCTTGTGCCTCATTCTACATGATCACACATTGTTAATGCATTGTCATAAATATCACATTCATTTTATTTTCCACCTCTATGCAATGCAAATACATACATCATTGCTCCACATAAGTGCATTTATAATGAAACTTGATGGTAAACTGTGTCTCCCCTATCAAAAGAAGGTCTTGACTAATTAATCATTCTCCTTCAAGTTGGTTGAGGCCTACAACTTTCGATCTCCACTTGAGGGTCTATCCAAGGGCACGTCTGGTGACCTCAGGGATTCTTGTCCGTTATGCCTATGCCCATCCAATCGCCATTCTAATACATGCTTCCTTTGCATATTAAAGAGCTCTTGGTTCCTAATTGTTCATGGCAAGTATCTTCTTAAAACTTGGCACTGGCAGTCGTTGAAAAAAAAAAAAAATGTCTATCCTGCATTGGCTCTTGCTGTCCTGGTAGTGTACAATTATTACAATCCAACCGGCTTCTCCATTTTTGATGAATAATAACATGTCCATTTGATTACTTGCTTCAACAACTCTGTTGTACATTCCAAAAGAGAGCATCCCCTTTTTTTAGCAATTCCTTCATCATACACAATCCAATCTAATTCTCAATACCTTTAACCTATTAGAGAATCTACCTCATCATTTGTTAGCTTTTAGTATTAGTGTTACATTTCTAAGTTAAGGTTTTGTTATCTGCCTTTTATTCCATTGTCTGGTCTCTTTGTTTGAACATTTTTCAATCTCTCATGAAAGTCTTCCTTCCTCTATTTCAACCTTGCAATAACGGACAATATTCATTTTTACATCAAGAGTGATTCTGCAACTATGTACAGAATTTTTTATTTCACTTTACAGATTTATTTGGAAGTATGCTTGAAATTTGTGAAATAAACTGGACTTATAAGATCCTGATTGTTAATCAAAGTCAGGGTGTCTGAGTACACAGTAGGCATTACCCTACAAGGGGAAAATATCGTCTGTCATCCTAGAAATATTAAAGGCTTTGATTTATGCGATTCTTTAGACAGATGTGGAAGTGTTATAATGGGTAGAGAAATATATGGTTGACAAGCGATTATTAAACTGCTATTAAACATGTATATCTAAATCAATTTAGAGTATGAAAATAAGAAGTTTTTAATGATTCAAGGAAAGAGACAACTTAAGTTAAGTTTTGCTTCCTCATTGTGTTTTCAACTTAAAGCCAGGGGGGTTAATTTTCCTACATACAGTGTTAGGTCAAAGGCTAAACATGACTCATGATGTGGAAGTGTTATAATGGGTAGAGAAATACATGGTTGACAAGCGATTATTAAACTGCTATTAAACATGTATATCTAAATCAATTTAGAGTATGAAAATAAGAAGCTTTTAATGATTCAAGGAAAGAGACAACTTTAGTTAAGTTTTGTTTCTTCATTGTGTTTTCAACTTAAAGCCAGGGGGTTAATTTTCCTACGTACAGTGTTAGGTCAAAGGCTAAACATGACTCATCAAAAAGAATAATGTCCACTTTACAAGTCTGCTGACCTCTCTTTGTAGTGATACTTTTCTTTGGCCAAATCTGAAAGGGATTTTTTGTTCACATTTAGAGATGAAATTACTCTCTGTTTTCCCAGTAAAATTATAATACAATTGATAGTATTAAATCAACTGTTTATCTTGGTTTTTCTTAGCTGAAAAGGAGCCAAATGCATTTCTACAAAAATAATAGAAGTTCAAACATCTTGAGATCATTTTATTATATAATGTTGTAATATATTTTAGCACAAACATATAATTCAGAATCCTTAAATGGACAATAATATTATTTTTCTAATTCCTGGTGGGTTTTTTTTTTTTTTTCTCTCCCCTATAACGGTATTCTGTGCAATCACTTTATGTTTTGGTTTCATGTTTTCTCCTTTTTGATGTTTGAAAATTGCTTGCTCATAGTTTTATTTTGTTTTTACTTTGTTTTTATAATGTTCTGAGCATTTTTCCTTTCCAGGAATGATTGTTTTAGTTTTAGGAGAAAAAAAGGGGCAAAATTAATTTTATAAGTTTATCTCCTGATTTCATCTGAAAAGGTTTAAGTTCTGATCTGGTATATAATCTCCTATCAAAGAGGAACATAAGTAGATAATAAATATATAAAAATATATACTGGTATTTAAAATCTTCTTGTCATATTACCCAGCAAATCTCAATCACCTTCTTTACAACAGCCATGAAGTTGACATGCTCTTCTTGCAAACTCATTCCTGCCCCATTGACTTCATCCAGAGTATAAAAGTCATTGCTTGCTCTTGGTGGCAAGTAGACAAGGTTGGCAAAGTGAGCCAGATCAACGCCAGAGTATGGTAAGACACATCCCTGATTTTCACTCACATTCAGCTGGCAAGAACTTGATGACAGTATCATTTAACATAAAGGTCTAAATTGTATCGAGACATACATAAATATCAGGAATATTGTACTCAATGGCTATTTCTCTGAATTTCAACATTTGTGCTTATTTGAAGAGCATCTTTCTAGTTCATGTCTTTAGATCTAATTTTTAATTACAGCATAGTTTCCTTAAGCAAAAGAACAAAAAAGAGATATTATTGGAAAGGCTTTTACCAATTTGTATTTTTATTTCAAGACAATGAAAGAAATAGTCAGATGCCCCACAGGGACAGTATGGCATATTAACTTTCAGTAAGAAGAAAAATAGCTATGCATTTAATGGAAAAAGGAAGATGGTTTTCAGTTTATTTACCTAGGAGTCCAGGGTTTAAACTTTTCATCATTTTTGCCCAATTTAGACTGAACTTGGGCTTGCTTTATTTCAACTGTTTGACAGAATTTATTCATTCATGAATACAGTCAGGATATCAAAAATATGTCATTTTCAAATGGAGTGAAAATAAAGAAATGCAAATCTACTGCCAACATTACACGAAAGACTTCTTCTTTGATACACTTTATTCTGCGTAGTACATTCCGTACTTAACACAAGCTTTCCCCATCAACCTCCACACACACACAAACACATACACACACAAACACACACGCACACATATCCTTCCTCTCAACCTTTCTTAAAGCCCATCTTCTATCCTACCAATATCGTATCATTTTAAAGTAAACAGCACACATTACAAAAAGCACAATGTAACAATTGATAAAGTATGTCTTGGCTTAAACAGATCTAATATCTTTTACCATTACTCCATTCTTTTGTCACCTTGGTGTTCATTAGGCAAAATGTGGCAATTATCAGTTTAGTGATCACTGCTAATAATTCAATTGTAATACAGTACAATTATCTGCTCCTTTGCACCATCTTATGCCATTTTATGATACATTTATTTCTGTTCTGAGTGGAAGTTCTTTATCAATTTTGTCAAAAAATGATGAGTAATGAACACAGCAACCCAATTGATTTACTCGATATATCATCACCATCTTTCAATATATAACTAATCTTTTACCATTTTTTTCGTTGAGACAGTTTTCCCATACTAGACATCGGCCCCTTCACTTTGCCATGACTTTAAGTGAATAAATAGAGGTCTTATTAGAAGTAATCAAATATGCCTAAACAAAGACAATGAGTTAAAAGAAAAAGAACAATTTTTCTTGCATAATTCAAAATAGGTAAAACTGAGTTAGGCATTTACTGAAAGAGCTTGACAATATGTATGAATCATTCACTATAAATGAATAGATTGTGCTTATTACCAGAACACATTAAAATATCTTCCCTTTTCTTATTGAAAGGACATCTCTTTATGCTGGACAAAGAGAAAAATAAACCCTTCAAAATGAAAATGACAGATGTGACAGAAAACAAGATAAATTTCTTTCTTCTAGTTCAACCATAGAACTCAGTGTTTTTCAAGAAATCTGGCAAATGAGATACACACCTACATCTCCTATACAGGTAAAGGCATTTATGTGCTTGGCATAATCAATATTTCCCCAGCAGGAGACATTTATGAATGACATTGGTGCATCACGGACAGTCAATGCTATGACTTGCCTTTCACTGCCAGAACCTGGTGAAAGACCAAAAAAGGGGTCTTTTTGAGTGAGTCTTGTTGTGAGACGAGTGGGTGAAACAGAAACAAATTACAGTACCATCAATATTAAAATATGAAAATCATTTACAGTTTCAGTTCTAAGATGTAATAAAAACAAAGTAAATATCATTTATAAAAATGAGACTAAACATAGTGATTAAAATATCAGTCAAAAAGACATTGGTGAAATCTGTCTTTTTAGGAGCTCAACAAGGAATCATAAAAGAATTCCTATTCCATTATTGAAAAATCAATTAAGAAAAAAAACGGAGAAAAAGAGAGATGAAGAGATATAGAATCATAGAGATACCACGCATATGGGACAGAGAGAGGGAGAGAGAGAGAGAGAGAGAGAGAGAGAGAGAGAGAGAGAGAGAGAGAGAGAGAGAGAGAGAGA
>JAOWAY010187054.1:0-10268 GCA_028565895.1 Goniobranchus geometricus | reverse complement strand
ATAGATAGATAGATAGATAGATAGATAGATAGATAGATAGATAGAGTGATTGATTGAGAGAGAGAGAGAGAGAGATAGAGAGAGAGAGAGAGAGAGAGAGAGAGAGAGAGAGAGAGAGAGAGAGAGAGGTAAAGAGAGAGAGAGAGAGAGACAGACAGATAGATACAGACTTAGACAGAGAGAGGACTGGTGTCATCAGATTTTTGTGCTATGTCTAGTTGCAAGCTCAACATATTTTAATTTTCTTCTGTTTATTTCTTTGACGGATTATATTCGCACGTTAAGCTCTTTGACGATATTTCCATTTGCATTTATTCTTTTCTTCGTGGAATTTTGTTCGGAGCAATCTGCAATAGTATACAGCACTTGGTCTGAGGATGAAAGTAAAGCTAAAGATTCCTTACACAAAGAAATCAGCAGCCATAAGATTTCATCTCTCATCAGTCAAATATTAAAACTTCAAATAAATACAGATAAAATGAAAAAACCCCAACAACAAAGCAACAAAAAATCAAAATAAAACAAAAAACAAGCCACATAATTCCTGAGAAAAAGTTTTGAAATTCCTAATCTAATTCAGTTTGAAGAGAAATTGTAACTGAGTTTGAACAGTCTACAGAACAATTCATTTGTTTCTTTAATAAGCTTTACTTATTCTGATATATTGGCTCTACTATTTATGAATATCGGATAATTCAGACTTTAAAAAACTGCATTACTCAACCACAGGGAATGTTACCAGCACGTCAAAGACAAATGAAGAATGACACAATAGCAACAGGAAAAGTAGTAAAATGATAATTTAGAAATAATACAGGAAATTCACTTCACTTCACCAAACAAGCCGATGGCGTCTCTTCTGACATTTATTTCAGCGAGATAAGGGAATACCAGCGAATCAATGTCCTTCTACTTTGTACAAAGAGCTAAAAGTTACAGCTACAGACCACCTACGACTCTACCCATTACACAAAATAAAGACCTATCACACCTTTAAAATTACAAGGAAAACTGGGCTATTTGAGATCCATTGCTCAAGATCGTTGCAGATGGAAAAAAGCTAACATCCCAGATCTAAGAAGCTGCCAAGGCATCAAAGTCGGTCCACTAGGATGCAAATGGCAATAAGTCAATTAAACAATGCAGCTTGAAAAACTAGCCCACGACAGAGATAAGAGGAGAGCTAAGAGGAGAGCTGCTGTTTGTGACCTTTATCCTGGCTAAGTGTGAATAATATCTTTATTGCCATCTTGTACAATAGACATACAACTGGAATTTGTGTTGTGTACTGTACATATCATTCAGAATCAAACTCTCTGTCTCACACACACACTGGAGAAGGAGTGAACACAAGATATAAACTTAATCAATTCTCACCTTCTCTTTCATAAGCTTTCCTGAGGAAAAGCCCAATTGGTTGCATGACTCCACTCACACACACGTCCATTGGGGGCACCTTCAACTGGTTGTCATGAAGGCGGAGATCTCGCAACCGAAAGAGCTGATCAAACTCACGGGGCAAAGTCGTCAACTGATTGTTGTGCAAGTGAAGAATATGCAGCTTCTGCATTCTACAGATGCTATCAGGCAATGTCCATATTTCATTGTGATCTGCATATAAAGCAGTTATATTGGCCATCTCACTAATGGTCGCTGGTAATGTTCTCAGAGTGTTATGGCTCACAATCAACTCTTTCACAGGAGAAAACTCAATCTCATCAGGCAAATTGGGGACCTTTCTTCCATTCAGCTGATCGAATCTGAGTGTAGCTAAATTGGGAATAGCACACACTGCTTTTGGAAATTGGAAAAACTGGTTGTCTGACAAATCCAGCTCTTGAAGATTGGCCATTTCTGAAATCTCCTCCGGGACATCAGAAAGACAGTTGTCAGACAGGTCTAAGCCTTGAAGCTGAGATAAGCCGTATAGTTGAGGTGGGATTTCTTCTAAGGAGTTATTTTTCATGTTCAGCACCTGCAGGTTTTCCAGTGCTGAGATTCCGATGGGAATCTCCTCCAAGTTGTTGCTGGATATATCAAGAACCTCAAGAGATGACACAGAACAGATGGATTTTGGAAAGCTGGTCAGCTTGTTCACGCTGACATTAAAATGTTTTAAATGAGAGAGGCCAGCAAATGTCTCTGGGACGTCCTCAATTTGATTATCTTCTGCCAGAAGCACTGTTAAAACTTTTAGTGCCCCAACACATACAGGGATTGAAGTGAAAGAGTTCTTTGAAATCATCAAGGATGTCAGTTTAGGTAAACTACCTAATTCTATTGGAAGAGATGCAAGCTTGTTGTTCACCACATTGAGAGACTGAAAGATATAGGAAAAAGAAAAGGTGACAATTTATGATTAATAATCCTTTACAGTCGTATTCAAGGTAAATAGAATTAGTATGGAGCTTTGAATTGTGAATACTTGTCTTACTCAAGCACTTGCCAGATTTCCTCTAAGAGTGCTGACCAAATCAAGGGCCATTTATACATGATGCAAATTTACAGATAGGACCTTTCTAAAACAACATGCAATTACACATGTGATGATGGAGATCAAAGTATCCAAGTGGCAATTTCCAACCACAATTTGAAAAGTTGACAACCCTGAAATTTCACTACATAAAGAATATTTATTCACGATGTATCAAGTTTAATTTCTTCTTCTTATCCATGAATACTTCTCTCAGTAGGCACGTTTGGTTGAAACTCCCTAATCTGTTGTCCCATATCGGAGGCTAGTTGATTTGTGGTTAATGGCCATGATATTTGGTTTACAAAAACAAATACCTAGGGTTTGATTCCTGCATGTGCTGCTATTTCTCCCGGAAGGAAAATTGATCTTTTGGCTTTTAACCCGAAACCGAAAGTCGGCCTTGTGGACTGCTTGGCTAATCAGAGGCAGTTAATATTCATAATTAGCCCAAGGTTTAAACCACAGTGCCCTTGCCGGGAATTGAACCCTTCATCTTTCGGTGGTGAGCCTAGAGTGCCACTCGGACCCTTAAGTCTCATTCTGAAGTTACTATTAGTACGTGTATAAGGATTTGACTTTCACTTTCTAGTTTAATTGGAATGAATGATAATGTTGGAAGTCCTGCATACATATTTGCAAGATAAAACAGCCCTTTGTATTTGGAAATCACAAAGAAGGGGTTAAAAATCACAAAGAAGGGGTTAAAAGGCCATCACATTGTCAAAATTATCACCCATCATCCCTTTTGTCAAAGCTCCCAAGAGAGCTTCTCATATAATGTAATCTTTGCCAAAACTATAATAATATTCTAGTCAAGCCTTGTACATGACAATAAAGAGAAAAACTCAGAGAAGATGAAGAGAATGTGATACTTACCCTTTGTCATAAGAAAGCAACAAGCTAAGAAAATGTATGGAAATGAATGTACTTGGCAAGAACAATCTTTGTCCAAATTATATGCGTTTTTTGTTTTTTTCACTGACCCAGGTTTTTTCTTTTATTTTTTGGTAGAGTCTCTTTTGAAAATAAAACATATTTTATTTCTCAATAATTTATATCAAAGTTATACATGCATAGAGAGTAAATTCACACTAAATTATAGAGGGAAATATGAAATACTGAATGCACTTGTATGCTGGGGAAAGAACAGATTTTTTTCCTTCTTGTTTACAATGTACTGACTACATTACCTCTAAATTACAGCACAGACTTATGCTGTCAGGCAACTCAGTAAGGGAATTAGATCCAAGGTTTAGCTCACGCATACAGTACAAGTTTGCTATATCAACAGACAAGCGCGTCAAACAGTTTTTCTCAGCAGCTGAAAGGACGAAATGGATAAAAAATGATATTGGTGAAGTAAAAGAGATTTAAAAAATAATAAACTTCCAATTGTTTTGAACTGCAAACAATATGTCACAGATGTGGATTGAAGGCAAATCATTTGAATCCAAGAAAAATTCTCCTAGTGAAAATCGTAGATTTCAAAAAAGAGTCTTAGTGACATTGTTCATAAAATAAAATTTGGATCTGAATGGAATAAGATAAAAAGTAGAGATAATATTCTTAAAAAGATCTGTAATGATTTCTTAAGCATATCTTTGAAGAATCATCCATTATCAAAGAATCCTAGCATACTTCACAAGAAAACTCTCCTTCTTAGAAAAATTAAACTCTGTATAAATGAAAGAAAAAGAGCTTTTATATAAAGCAATATCCACTTAATGTGTTCAAAGTGCTGTGCAAGGGATCACCAACCAAATAACATGAAGGCCACATGGGACAATGCTGTTAACAGCTAGGTACTCATTTTACATCTGAGTATGGTGAGAAAATGAGAATAAAGAGTCCTCTCCAAGTACTCAACTTGGCACCACCCCAGCAAGGATCCGAATCAACAACCCCACAGTCGCTAAGAGAAATGTCTCACCTCAGACTACGAAGCCATCCATATCTAAAATGAAACTGCAATTTATTCTCCTCTTCAAGTCATAGTAAAGATAATTGCACAATGGTAAAGGCTTAACCCTTTTGATGTGTAAAGCCATGCTGCAGACAAACTTTGGTCATTTTTTCTCCTAAGGTCAGAGACTTTCCCCATTATTTCCTCACAAGGACAAAGTGGACCAGCCCACTGATTAATCGGACGTTGCGGTATGCATAAATAATTTGAGAGTCAAGTAACAGCTTTCCCTGTTTAGCTTCAAAAGACAGCATGTGATAAAAACTTTGTTGTTGTTTGTTGTCGTTGGGTTGTTTTTTGTTTGTTCGTTGTTATGAGGTTTTTTTTTGGAGTGTAGTGGGTTTTTCTTTTAAAAACTATTTTCTTTTCATGCCCCTATTCTCATAATGAGCCAAGCAAATTAACAATTCCATACTTTTCTCATAAAGACAAAAAAAAAAGTCTTTATGCACCATTCATACCTCATCCCTACTTCCACTGTCTATTAAACCAGAGGCAATGTTCTGTTTATATTTAGAAATCTGTTAGTGGCCTGTTGGCTTATGCATCACATGACATGACACATTCTTCAACAAAAAAATTTCCAATCTCTTGCAACCTACGCTAGCCAGATAATTCGTTTTACTGAAATGTTTGATTCATTTCAAACTCACATCCCAGCCAGCTGCTGACATCAGTGGTAAAGTCCTATCAGTGCAATTCATTTTTGAATCTCTGGCACTAAATCTGGAATCCAGAAATCTCTGGTAGCAGCTTGGTTCCTCATGACTTGGCAACATATTTGAACCTTTATGCAAGGATAAACAATATGAATAACCCCCCACCCACCCATCCCCCACATACACAAAAAAACAACAACAAAAACAACCCAAAAGAAAAATAAATGTCTCACCCAGTGAGTCAAGGCCTGTTAGACTCATCAACTCTGGAGGCAATTGCTTTATCTTGTTGTTACTGACTCCAAGAGTTTTAAGATTTACCAAATTGCTGATTTCTGGCCGAATGTCTTCAATATGATTCCCACAAATGGAGAGTTCTATGAGATTTTGTAAGGTGAAGATCTGTTCAAAAATTGAGAGAGATAAGACAAAAATAAATAAAAATGAAACAAGAACTAAAGTAGTACTTGTTCTTGCAATCGTCTTTCTTTTAAAATCAAGTATTCATTTATCTGATGAAAAAAGCACATTTGTATGCTATATATTATTATCCATTGATCAATGAAAGATTAATACAGACATGGCAGCAATTTCAAGTCTTCCAAATGTACCTGAACGGGTATGAATTCAAACTGATTGTCATCCAGGAGCAGTTGCTGAAGCTCTGTAAGTTCTGCAATTTCATGAGGCAGGTTTGTCATTTTATTGCCAGAGAGACCAAGTCTCTTCAAACTGGTCATTTTACAAACGGCAGGGTTAAGGAATTCTAATAAATTACGTTCCAAACCGAGTATCTGAAAAAAAAAAAATTACATAAGGTCTTGATGTGAATTCTTCAGTCATGCCTGGAGGTCAGAAGTCATTTGTAAATGATAGACATAGAAATGATAACACTAATAACAATACTTTGTTCATCCCTTTATGGAAATTTGTTTGACAGGCATGTATACATAAAAATACAAACATGGAAGTTCGAATGAGTTGTATAAATGAAGTGTTGGAAATTAGTATGTATATGCATAATATCTTGTAATATTATCACTTACATAGACAAAATGCTGGGAAGGGAGGGAAATAGAAAAATAGACATTAGTTATGACAGATTATGGAACATAGACCCTAAATATTGAAATATATATCCACAAATAGAAGCCTTTCTCCCTGAGCAATAGGAAATCGTACTAAATCTTGTCAAGTAATTTTGGTCAAATAGATATAGATGACGTTGTAAAATGTAGTAAAATATTAAAAATACGTCTATAAACCGAAACTTAATCAAACTCCTTCATTATTTAAGGGGGAGAAACTGCCAGTCAGCGCAGCAAATTTTAGCTCTAAAGATTCAGCAGCTTAAAATTAAAGCCTATATTGACAGGACGATGCTTGTTTTACGACATTCCACCAAATATATAATAGATATCATCTATGAAAATGCCAAACAGTGTAAGTCCGAAAATATTCAAATGGTGGGTAGGTCAACCATGTCATTCAGCCCGAGTAAATAAAAACAAAAAATGCATTAAAATGAGTAAAAGTCTGGTCAAATAAGTGTTGGACCATTTAAAAGTTCCGCCTGGACGCTGTTATAGTAAAATTTTGGACATAATATTGTTTTTTAATCTCCTGTTAAATGTTTACTGACTGGAAGACATACACGGTTTGGCATTTTCACTGACGATATTTAAGAATTTATGTGTGTATGTAGCATTCTTGATATAAAAGAGTAAAGAATAAAAACTGGTATTAAATCTTCGAAAGAATCAAAATGCATATGAATGTAATAATGTATTTGTGATATTGTTATTGGTGGTAAAATTTTCATTGCACATTATGTGTCATTCTTATGCCAGATGGTAAAAAGGAACGTAGGTGTCTCTCACTTTTTGTTCTAATCAAAGTGTATGGACTACTTCCAATAGATTTGTGAGTTTGGTGCTTGAAGGGGTGTGTTGTATTGTTTGCTATGCTATGAATTCTCTTTAGTGCGTTTTCTGATAGTATCTTATTTGCATAGAAGACTTCTACTATGTGTTTAGCTGCAAGTTTTATTATTCCGTCAATTTCCTTTTTGCCTTACTTTGCGTTTCCTCACTGAACGGTTATACAAAAACAAAACTCAGCTCTCGATTACGTTTGTGAAGAATATGGTCTTTAATATTGGTTCTACTTCAAACTGAATTAGCTTCCTTAGAAAGTGCATTCTTTCATTCATTCTAGATGTGTGTTTCCCATGTGAATCTATATTTAATGTCACTCCAAGATATTATTTGTAGTTAGTTACTTCTTCTACAATTTTTTCTGTTATAACAGTCGGCTTGTGACATCTTTTCTCTTTCTAAAATCAATTGTCATTTGCCAACATTTAGTTGTAAGCAGTGATTTTCATGCCAATTTACAAAGTTGTTGATTTCTTTCCTGTATTGATCTTCATTCTTGTTTGGTATTAAGCCTACTATGGAAGTGTCATCTGCAACTTCAATTATTTTTGTTGTTTCAACAACAATCAGTTGTTTTTGGTTTGAACATTTCCTGTCATTTTGAGTACGTGTTGAAGAGAATAGGTGGAAGAGCACAACCCTGTAGGAATCCAGAATGATAGTAATTTTCATTTTCTCCCACTTACTTCTACATTTCTCTCTTGAAACACCTAAGAGATGATTTGACTGTGAATGTTCATTTCTGGAAATTTTCTTCAGTAGTTAGTGTGGTTGTATTGTGTTGAACTGCCAAATAATTTGACCCTGTGCCCTACTGTGATAAAGCAAGTTAGGGAAAAGGACCTCCTCAAAAAGGACCTCCTCAACTAAACTGACATAAGTAAACAGCCTTGAGTTCTATATGATGTATAGGAATCTAAAAACTAAAACAGATGCACAGCCATCCAAGCCCGCAGTTCCCTCAGGGATAAAGTATATCAGCCTTTTGCATCTTTAGTGTAAAAATACAAATGTGCTAGATATAGTCAGATTTTCTGCTCTGTTTCACTGATTTCATACTAAATAGATTTTCTGGAAAGCACTATTAAAATTATATCAGGAAAGAGCTAATATAAATGTAGCAAGAAATGAATTCCTCAAAACCTTCCAAGGGGCACCAACTCTTACAATGAACTGTCTAGACCAACATTCCATGAGGCCTACACATCTAAACATCAAGAATTTACAATCTTTCCCTAACACCTTTTTTCTTCTTCTTTTTTTTTTTCTAAAGCAATAAAAGAGGAAAGTTCTATTTCTTTTTTTTTTTTTAAGAATTTTTAAAAATTGTTCAGTAATTACTAATGGTTCTTTGATATAATCTCTTTACCTTTTAAACTAAATTAATACTTAAAAACAAAAGAAAACAACCTGTAACTCAGTCAGCTGGCCAATTCTGTCCGGCACCGTTGTCAGGTAGTTGTCATTGAGACCTATGACACGTAACAGCTTCATGTCACCAATGGTGGTTGGGATTGACTCTAGTTTATTGTCATTTAAGAGAAGTTGGTTCAAGGAAGTCAGACTGGATAATTCGGTTGAGATTGTGGAGATCTCATTGTTTGACAAATCCAGGATCTGGTGCAGAAATAAGTATTTTCAAACATAAATGCTTCATTTTGGAGTGTCTGAAGAAAAGACGTGGTTTTTTTTTATGCGAAACCTCGGTAATAATCTGACGCTTCAAAGTCTTTTATTTCTGTTTTAGAAAAAATGTGTACATATCTCATGGGAGGAATAGAGAGATACACTGACATAAATTAAGCGTAATTCTGAAAACGAATGAGCATTTGGACACAATGGAAACAAAGGACAGAATTAAACAGGTAACATAAACTAAAGGCTTAGAAAAAAAAACAAACAAACAAACAAACAAAAAACACACAAGAACAAAAACAACAATAATTAATTCCAAAAAAGTTAGAGCTAAAGGAAAAGATAATAATTGCATTTATATCGCCCTTTTGACCATTCTAAGAACAATCTTAAAGCTCTTTGCAATATTTTATTCCTAAGCAGGCGTACCCCGTGTTGTGTATAAACTAAAGTGTAGAACATTCACCTATTGCTAGTACTCATTTAACACCCACATTGAGTGAAGCAATTAGACCAAATTTTACTGCTTAAGGAAAAAAAAGACAAGTCATCGCTGGCCGGAATTGAACCCATCAATTCCTGATTCCAAGAGTGACATCTCAACCATTCGGCCATCTATGCCCCTGGTTTTATTTTACTTTTTCAGTTTCAAGAAAGGAAGTCAGGAGTTATTTTGATCCCATGCTGTAGCATCTCCCTGGCAAATCTGCCACATGCTTTTACTATTTTTAATTAAAAAACTAAATGTCAATTATACTTAAAGTAAATTTTCTAGCCCAAGGAAAATTATGCAAGGCTTTGGAGACGCCTTGAACACATAACCTTCAAAGCATAAGTGCCCCAGTCCTGTCAGTTGGGCATTTTATCTTCCAAGGTTCTAAAGAGGAAGAATGTAATCTAGGCAAGCTTTTCAATGTAAATCATGTAAAAAACGACAATATGAAATTTACAGTGGCTTGTAATTAATTGCTGCATTATGAAAGAAAATAGAGTTTTAGTCTATGCTTCAACTCATGATTTTTAGTTACTGAAGAAATTAAATGAGACAGAAAATATATGCCTATTTAAATTTAAAAGAAATTAAAGCGATTCAGCATAGCCGGCAATAGGTCAACTGCATTTTTTTCGATGACGCCAACGTCTCTCACTTCAACTCAGACAGCACAGGGGTAATTGTAAATAAACAAGGGCCCATACAACGTGTCACCCCTCACAACACCACCCTTTCTCCTTCGGGCAGGAGTCTTGACCCAAAATAACCTGCTGGTCATCAAAACAGCGAACGACGCATTATAAGGCAAAGGAGAAGTGTGGTTTATAAAAACAAGGGATGCGCCTAATGCCCACTGCAACACAACATCCTGATCGCTGACAAGCATGAAATGGAGAGGACCAAATTTCAATAATTTAACCATCCTGACAATGCCTAAAAGAATCGCTGAATTTACAAGGCAATCTGATTTCTGTATTAGTTGTTTCAATTAACAGTTAAGCCGGAACCAAACATTTCTCATAAACAACATGATACAACAACATGGCCTAAGCATCTTGTCCTTGACAGAGACATAGTTCATGCCCAAAGTGATGAACCAAATATC
>JAOWAY010186943.1:0-10270 GCA_028565895.1 Goniobranchus geometricus | reverse complement strand
TACATATGTGTGTGTGTGTGTAATAAGAGAATATCAATGCCATTCTGCAAAATGTTTCTGTTCAACACCATTTTCTAATAAAAAAGCAGTATATCTATGATCTATAGTCACTGGATACAAAACATTTTAGGCTGCAGTATCCTTGATAGCAGGGCTTTAAGGGGAATTTACTTCACATATGGATATGGTGTTGACATTTCAGGATAGATGATATGTGAAAATTTGATTTCAGATCCACATGATCAGATATGAATCTTAGTGTGAATATGGATGAAAATGGACATGACCAAATCTGTTCAGCAGAGCTCAAACATACACACTGCCCAAAAGAAACGCCTTGAAATCCTTCTTCATCAGAATTAGATAGCTTGTATATGTACATGTGTTTCACTATCACAGATCCTCGATGTTATTGGCTGACCTCTTTCAAATAGCTAAAGAGGACTACATGATCAAATTTTTTTGTATATTCCTTCAATTCACTGACTTCCGCAGATATGTCATTATGGGCCAGCAGCATTTAGGCCTATAAATTATCTTAATTTCCTATTCTATTATACTTGTTTGAAGGTAAATGTTGACAGCACCATCTTAAAGATGTTGAGAATAACACAAATGTTGAAACACATTCTATTCTGAGGATCTTATCACAATTAATGATGTGTATCTTCTCTGCTATTGCTGAGTCCCTTGTTTGGTAGCTATACATTATTTGTTACTCATGAATTATGTGTGTATTCATTTTATTGCATTGATAGGTATTCTTCTTCTTCCCTTGAAAACTGAAACTTCACTGAATTTGAGACTCATCAGTCTTTAAAATGTGAATGTTGACTTTCACTTTAAATAACTTGAGTTCAGCTGATTCTTTTAAGTCAGTTGGGATTTTATTCCAGATTCGGATAGCCGATAGTACAAATAAGTGTAAGTGTGCGTCAACTCTTGACTATGGGATTCCGAATCAGTATGGTTTCATCAAAGCAGTAGAGGACATGTATCATAATGAAGACTGCTCTTCTATGGAGAAGAAATATGACGTCTGCAGAATCTAAAGTTTGAGTTTCATAAAATTACTTTTAACAGAGACATCATGGATGGAATTAATGAGGGTATGAGGGTTGTAGATGTGAAAGAGGATGATTCACTGAAAAGGATTTATTTGAGACAAAGAATCTGCTGTGGCAACCCACGGTAATATAAGCCTAAACATGAAGAAGAAGATTTATAGAGGTGATATCACCAGTTCCCCTGCGCATTAGATCCTCAAACACATAACTTGGATGAGTCATCAAAAGACAGACAGACAGGCAGACAGACACAGACAGAGAGACAGAGAGAGAAAGAGAGAGAGACAGAGACAGACAGAGACAGAGACAGACATACCGAGAGAAACACAGAGAGAGTATAATATCGGGCTGTGAGTGTTTCTGATATTCAAAATGTAGTGATGCTTTGACATTGCAAAATACATATTGCGCTAGTCAAACTAAACATCCTAAATGGAACAATACATAAACAAAAGCAAAAACAGATTGCTTTTGATTGGGCATCACTATTAATCATCTCTGATTCTGGGTTAGTAGAGATGTAATGCCTTTCCATGTCATCTTGCATTGCATTTTTTAGGAAAAGACATTGAGTTTTTCTGAAGTTGGTTTTCATCAAATGTGTTCACATAAAAATCATTGTCTCTCGTCTTTCATAAAAATGACTGAGAGATGGACAGCAACGAAGAATACATTAAAAATATGAATTAATATCTTCTCCTTTCTATCAACATAATCCCTCAAAGAAAAGAAAACAAAAGTTTAATTTAATAAAAAAAAAATTATATAAGCAGTGATGAAGGACTTGTTCTTGTTTTAAATTTTGTGAACATTACATTACTCAGAGCAAATTTCTGAGTTGTGATTGTAAAAAGCTTAAGTACAAAAAGGATCTTTTATTTATTTTTATTTTATTATTATTATAATGGGGTTTTTTGTCACCACCATCAGAAGATTTCATTTTTAACTCTAAAAGCACCATATACATTATATTCTGAAAGAGTCAGTTAAAGATATGTCTCGTCACGAATGATTTAGCCTATTGTCTCATTCAAGATCTATGCACATGATTTGTCTCTGAAAGAGGTGAGATTTCTTCTGCAAACAAATGTTTGGTTGCCAAAGTCTTTCTTTAAACAGACATAAGGTAATCTTTGTTGCAGTCAGTTAAGTGTTGAATAAGAGAGGAATATCTAATAATTTGGATTTCATGTTTCTGTGTTCAGCCACTCTCTTTTATTATTGTCTAAGCAAATAAATATTATTTTTAAATCCTGGTCACAAACTACAACTGCCGTGTCTTGGCATATCATCAAACCTTGATAAGTCCTTCACCCCCACCCCACCCCAACAATGCTTTGCAATTTGTAAAGTGCTCTTTCTTCAACAATTTTCTTTTATCAGATACAATCTTCTGCAGTCCATTAGTGTCAAACAGCAAACTCATTTTCATATATGATAATCTGGTACAAAAGATCAGCATGTTTCTCCTTGTGGAGTCCCCATGAGTGATCTCAAATACAGATAGTCTTTTATTATTGAAGATATTTGTAATATTTAATGCAATGATTTCCTGAGTCAGCAACTACAACAACACCCTGAGAAGTAATGGCGAGGCCTTGAGGACCATACAATGGCTCGCTGGCTGTGTTGATGTAACTTAGGAATGATCCACTTGAATCAAACACCTGAAAGGCAAAAGAAGGGCCATGTAGTAGTCAGGTAAACACAGAGAGAAACTCATTGATTGATTTTCATGATCATATGTAATGTGACACTAATTATTACAAGAGGAGAATTTAATTTATCTTATTTATAAATAATCAGACTTCCCCAAAGAATATCAAAATTGAGAAAAACGGTAATTTCTACAATGAATCTTGGACATGTAAAAATACAAATAAATAACAAATGAAGGCAAAATTATTTTCCGGAAGTATCTTGACAATTCTATGAATCTTTCAGAGGAAAATATGAAGACATGATAACAGTGGAAAGCACTGGTAAACTTTGTTCATCAAAGTCAAAGACAGAATTAATTTTAGCCTCATTAGTACCCAAGCGAGTGAAGAGAAGTTGTAGGAAAGATATGGGGAGAGGAGTCCAGAACAGAGTAATAGCAAATATATAGCACCCCATAAGATCACAATTGAAGACACTAGGAACAATAACACGCTGTACAAATAGCATTTAATGACTGTGAATGTCTTTTGGTTACCATTGCAGGACAGAAAAGGATAAAGGAAAACAATACCAACACCCTTGATGTAAAATAACACATACACACTATTTACAATTCTTAAAGAGTTATCAAATATGTATATTTCTCTGTCCTCATAAAAAATCCTATTCTAATTTTCACATTTGCTAAAATTGACAAGCAAAACACCACTCTCCACCCAAAAATGAAAGAAAAAAACAGGAAACAAAAAAAGACATTATAGGAGACTAGTTTTTGCATCAGAGAACTTGCAACAGTTCTTATCCTCATGAAAGAATATGATGAAAGTAGTCTTTATTTTTCTTTAATTCTCTTCATAAAAACAGATAACATGAAGTTATATTCTTTTTTCATTTATGAATGTCAGCTACCTGTATTCTAGAATTGCCCCAGTCAGCCACAAGAATGTTATCTTTGTCATCCACAGCGACTCCAGTTGGTGCATTAAATTGACCATTTCCTTCACCATTGGAGCCAAATACAAATTTGAAATGGCCATCGGAATCAAAAACCTGAAATAATGATTCATAAAAGAAGTCTCATTATAAGGCTTCATGGTACACAAGACAATGAAGAGAGGGGCAAAGGAAATTTCACAACTTTAAAATTAGGAATAAAAGAATTCACTTCACTTTTCTTTCTCAAACATTGAAGAGTTTCTTCCAAAGTGACATACTGATTGAAATGATTCTTATATCAAATTTTAAACCTTTAGACAAATTAACCCTTATACTGAGTTTGCTCCTGTTTTAGTTTCACTAAGGTAATTGTGAAATTTTCGTATGTATTTATAAGTGATCCAAGCAAACAAAAT
The DNA here is from genome assembly GCA_028565895.1 of Goniobranchus geometricus. NCBI lineage: Eukaryota > Metazoa > Mollusca > Gastropoda > Nudibranchia > Chromodorididae > Goniobranchus > Goniobranchus geometricus. The sequence goes on along the minus strand of JAOWAY010186943.1, from coordinate 6,189 downwards.
ATTACAGCAACTTTGCGTCCAAGTTGATATCATCATTTGTCTGTTGTGGGAATGCCAAAAAATTGTAACATAATTTTTCCTGTAAAAAAGTTTTTGAATGGCAACATGGTGTTCTGCTTAGCATCAGAATCTATTTATATGAAGAAGAATTTTTTTCCGAATATGAGGGTTGAATTTGACACATGGAAAGCTCTCAGTCTAGTGATTAATAAATGGGTGAGCTTCACTATCTGATTGGATATACATGTTCAAGCTATGGGGCTGAGAACTGAAGCTGGACAACTTAATGCAAAAAGAGGCAACGTAAGACAATCAATTGATACATGTCTCTAGGCTAAAGAATGACTCCTAATATAGCCTGTGAGCATTATCTCATCTTATGTGACCATGTGTCATAAGTCCTGTCTACCTATCTAAAGAATTTCCATTTACATTTAGACAAGGAAAGATGAAAAGGTTTAGCCACATCTCTGTGTCAGTATCAGTTCACAGTAAGGCAAAAGCACACACATGGAATCATCATATGTTATGAAAGTAACTCTTCAAAAGAAAATTACAATCATAGAGATGTCAGAATGCTCATATTGCTAAAGAGCTTGATTTATTACGATTCTCAAAGATCAAAATTTTAAAGGTAAGAAGTCCATTGAAGACAATACAAAATATTACTCTTCAATCATTAAGAATGTGAAATCCTCAGGGCCTTGATGTTGATGAAATGTTGTTTTTTCATGTTAAAGCAAAGATAAAGCCACTAAGTCACATGGAGAAAGCATAAAAGTTTGTGTTAGAGATTGCGAATTGGATTCACATGTAATTAAAAAAAAAACATATCTGTTTTAGTAGTTGCACTTGCCCAACAATAGCACCACACTGCCGCTAACGTCATAAAAACACTGAGGACAGACCTTGCACATTCTGATTGTTGCTATCCGCAATCAAAAGCTGCAAGAAGTATTGCTATACTTTATGGTAGTAAATACAGGTCTGCAATTGTATTCATCCAATTCACAGTTTGCAAATTTAGCAAATGACAAAAAAGCCTGCTTGACTGGTTTATTGCGAATTCTTAAAATTGGAATAAGCATGGGGTAAATGGAAAACTCCAGGAGATTAACATCGGGCAGTGAGTACTGTCATGCTGTGAACATGTGAGTTATGTAACATAATCTTAAGTTTGCTTACAAAATAAAAGCTGAACTTTCCTTACCTTTACACAATGATTATGAAAATCAGAGATGACTACATCATTATTTGTTGTAACAGCTGCATAATGAGGCCCAGCAAACTGGCTATTATTATTTCCCCTGGATCCAAATTTGTGCAAAAATTTTCCATTGGACTGAAAGACAAGGATGCAGCTGGATTTGTTGTCAACGACGATAATTCTGCCCTCTCGGTCCACAGCAACTCCTTTAGGACCTAGTAATCTACCAAAGCCTATGCGACTGAAATTCAAATAAAAAAGTGCATCAATAGCCATGTAAAGACCAAATTTGACATTACTGAAACATTTTATAAGCCAAATTCAGGCACATTTACTTGAGAAATCTTTTTTACCTTAAGACAGTTCAATTTTCATTTGCCAAGATTTCAGATGAATAACTGTTTAAGGCAGCCATCATCTTTACATAAGCTCACTTACCCAGTAAGATTGAGTAAATCTGTCAGTGCACATAATTGGTTGAAATTATCCGTTGTCTGTTTACAAACTATTGCCAAACTTTGAAGAGCCATAACTTTAGACAAATACGTTTTTCTATTTCAAGGTCAAGCACACTGATTTAAAATGGCTATGACGAGATGATCTTTTTTTTTTATTGTCAAAATAATCAGAATAGACCTACATTTTAATAGTCTTATTTGGGCCTTTTTAGCCTCTAAGGTAAAAAGAAAAGAAAACCCATTAATGTAAAGTAAATAAAATGTTCCTTGTTTAGTACAGGAAAATTCACATATTACACACATTTTTGCAGTGGAAATAAACACACTTATGATAAGGAAACATTAGTGTCATAATTTTGTAATCGTTTTATGTCATATTATTACTGAAAAGGTTATCAAGGTAGACACCTGAATGATGTGCTAGTAGCTAAACATCAAAGAAATTTGCCACTTTATAGAAACTACACAAGTTACACCAAACTATTTCAAAAACCTTTTGGTCACTAAAAATTTAAGACAGCATGCAAAAGTACAGAACATTTGACCTATAGGTTTTAAAGGTAATCGACTGAGATTGTGGGCATTAGTTTATGGCAGACTATACTAATTTTTCTCTGTGTCTATGAGCAAGTGCTGCATTTGACAAGAAAGCCATGTTGTTTCATAGTCTACAAACAGTATGAAAAAAAAAAAAAAAACGTTCATGGTCTGACAAGAATTCAATTCTGTTTTTCCATTATTTGACATCATATCATCAAAATATGTTTAAAAAATGTCTGTGAATTTGAAAAAATTTTTTGACATTTAGTTTCTCTGACAAAGATTTAAATACTGTTAATTAAAAATCATGAGATTTCACTATGTGTTTCATTTGAATACATTATATATCAACTTTACACAAAGGATAGGGGAAAAAAAACAAAAAAACAATCAAAATACATCCAGGACATTTAAGCTGGGCTAAAAATGGTACAAGTTTCAATCTAAATGTCTAAGTTATCAAGACTATGCAATACTTTTTAAATTATATTTAAATATAAATGAATCCAATTTGACCTTCATCCAGTCCTAGTATTTCTGTTTTCATATTCATGACGCACTGACATTGGCATTTCTTTAAACATAAGATTGACACTTATGACAAAACAAAGAAAAGTCACTCAAAGTACTAGAAATATACCATGTGTCATAAGCAAGCAAGCAAATAATAGTAACATTATCTTACAAATTGCATCTTCCGTTCTTACTTGATATATTTCCCATGGTTGTCATAAACTCCTACCCAGCGATTGTCATAATCGGCTACAAGATAATTGCCATTGTGTGTAACTGCAACACCTGTTGGTCTCTGAATCTTCCCAGGCACCCGTCCAGGATTTCCAAACTTTAATTTACACTCTCCAGAGGGTCCAAATACCTGCACATTCTGATTGTTGCTATCTGCAACCAAAACTCTGTCATGACCATAACATAACCCTTGAGGGTTAAAGAATTCACCTGTTGTAAGAAAAGATTAAAACTATTCTTTTCAATCTGCAGATATTACTGATACTGTTATGTGTGATTGCAAAGTGAAAGTCAAAAACATGCTTTAAAATTATATAAACCATTGATTTACATCAAACATCAAAATTTCTTTCTCCAATTCTATCTTTACTGCCTCTTGAATTTTCGTTTTCAAAAGGATTAATTACATTCAAATTTGAAACATAAAAAAACAATAAATTTACATGCATTTGAAAGCTAGTATTAAAAAGCCTATACAAGCGATCCTATTTTTGCTTAGAAATATGTACCAATCTCTTATTTTAAAGAAACAGCCACAGTAACAGCCATATAATATTATGCTTGTAACTACTGGAAATATTTATTTCGGGTCAATAGAACTATAATAACAAAGGACTTAATTAACATTACCTTTATTTCGCCCTTTAATTCCTATCCTCATAATGAGATCATCTTCAATTCGATTGGTTCTTCGATTGCCAGAACCTTGTGACCTTGAACTGGATGGCCTTTTCACCCCTTTTTGCTTGACAGCCATTGTTCTTGGCACTCTAGGATTGTAAAAATAACTAAAATAAAAAGACACTCATATTTTTAAGTTTTGATATACAAGAAAGAAACCAAGTGCAAGAAAAGGAAGAAAAATATTCAACGTCAGTTTTTGTTTCGTTTACTTTGTGTCCCATGCCTGTCCTTTGAGTTCACTTTTCATTTTAATAAATTTGATGGTTTCCCGTTCTAGAGTGCCTGAAAATAATCAAAATCGTAGCAAGAAAATATGCTTGATATGATAAAAATAAACAGACTTACTCATATATATCAATTTGAACTCATTTTAAAATAAGACTGACCCCTTGTTGGATCTTAAGCATTCCTAAAATTTCTCAACTGAGGCTATTACAATTACTTATACAGATCTTCCTGGTTTCTGCACAAATGATCTTACTAACTGTCTGTAATTGCATCCTTTTCGATCTAACTTATTTTTGGCAGTTTCACAAATCAATCCATCTGGCTAGCATTCCACTGAAACACACACCTAGATGAGCCTCCATTTGACTCTGAAGCATCCACAGCCCTGACTTTGTAGGGAGAGCCCCTGGTATGCTGGCCAAACATAAAAACACTGAGGTAATAAACACCTGCTGAAGGGAGTGTGAAACTCAAGTCGTAGGTTCCGTTGTCCAAGTCTGTGCACTCTGGTATTATTCTGTCTTCTGTTTTATCTAAAAACAGAGAAAATAAAATAATATATGGATAAAAATAAAATGACAGTAGTGTTTTTATGCTTCTTTCTTCCCGCACTCTGTTGTGTTGAAATGTTGTATCAGACAGCCGAAAAACAAACAGAAAATGAAATACAAAAAAGCCTCAAAACAACAAACTGGAAAACCAAAGTCAAATACATCTTCATTATAAGCATGAAGCTTGAACTGGAATCCATTTATCCTAACTCTAGAAATAAATCTTTTCTGTGAAAGACATTCATTGTATCAAGTGGTTACCTTGATCACTCCCTCTGAACACTTAGTATCTGGTAATATTCAACTAGCTGTTATTATGGTTTTAGCACAAGATTAGATTTACTTTGCAGTGGGGTCTTTATATTCTTTTCATAAATATTCTAATCTCTAATTACATTATATTGAGCAAATAAGTACTACCACATATGATAAGTAATTAATGAATATTCCTGTATAAAGTTTGTCACAGTCTTCTTTCCACTCTTCCTTATTTTATAAAAATTCTCCTGACTATCTGTTAAGTGACTTGCCTGTTGAAATGTAAACATCTACAGGAGCAAATCCACAAGATACAGGATCACCATTTTTGTCACGTGTTGTCACGGTAACAGTTGATGGTTTACCAGCAACACAGTTACTGAGGCCTTCACCACCAGCTGAGGAACAATAAGGGACTGCTGTGTTGGTCGGGACACTACCCATATTTGAAATAATTTCCTGAACTTGATCCAGACCACGTTCATCAAAAACAGCCAAATCATTTGTTTCAGGGTCTAGCACTGGACCGTGGGATAATAAATCATTCAGCTGGAAGGTAAAGATCGAAAATAAAATAAATCAGTCATTAGTGCCCCATGGGCATATAAAATAAATTTACCAAGTCAAAAATGTTTTAACTGTTCATACAATTCTGAAACAATTTGGTTGTAAACAGTACAATGTTCTGACAGAGATTGAAGAAAATTCAATGACTCTTCATATTACATATGAGTGGTGAACCAGCAAACAGAGCCTGAAAAGTTGGCAATTGTTGAGCAATATTGTGGTAATTGATATTCAAATACTTTTTGGGAGGTACTCTATCAGCTAGCTGTAGTTCTATTTGTGCTTGAAATCACTGTCTTCTACTGTTTCAAGATCACGTTTTATACTGCTTGTAAGTTCTAGTGACACAGTCAAACTGAGTCAAAATGCTCCCATTATGCTTGTGGAAATTGGAAATCCTAGCTTGTCCTTTCTTATCTGAGTCATTGAAAGGGGAGCATTCTTAAAAATGTCTCAGATATCATTGAACCTCATGGAGAAGGGCCTATTTTTCATAACAATATACAGGTAATGATGAATAAGTGGCATTCAAGAAGACTGTTAGAATGAGACAGACGTGAAATTTACACAAGGTATATATCTTAGCAATTCTGGCCCTGGAATATTTCAATTCCTTTTTTAATGGACAGATGTTCATTGCAGGATGCATCAGAAATAATAGTGGGATGGTGCCCCATTTTTTATTATTAATATCCTCTGCTGTGACTAACTTGGCAAAAATGTTGACTAAAGGTACACTTTGATGGATTCATTGGTAAAATGGAACCTGTTCAGTCACAATTTAAGTGCAATAATATCATGAAAACCACAACATATAATTCATTATCATTTTGGTCAAAAGTAATTCATGGTATTACTTTGTGTTATTTGAAAAAAAAGAAGAAAAGAAAAAAAGAATTCAACAAAATACAATTAAAAAAAAACAAACAATCAATTTTTTTTTTTATTC
>JAOWAY010186832.1:0-10270 GCA_028565895.1 Goniobranchus geometricus | reverse complement strand
TCAAGCACTTTTAGGCCCTTTTACTTTTAGATAAGGAGACTTCTAGTCTAGATCTAACTATATAACGAGATCTCAAGAATCTCTTGATTTGCGCAACAGCAAAGTTTCAGACAATTTTTGTGCTGACTGTTTACAGGTCTGTATTTCTTAGATTTTTGCAGGATGAGATCGTTTCAAAATCATACTGACTCTGCTTCATAAGTCAAAATCCTGGGAAACAGTGAATCCCACAATTTTATCAAATTTTATCCTAATTGTAAACTTTTGGGAATTATAAAAATAGATTATTCTTTTTTCTCTTTGTGAAATAGTTTTCGTAGCTTACAAATTAAAAGGGGGGAAAAAAGCTAAAGTAGAGAAATATTGTTAATTTGATCTTTTTTAACGTTTGATCATTTGTACTCATCAAGAAAATTTTAATAAGAAATTCAATTTTAAATGTTTTTCCAACATTTGAAAAAAAGAAACCATTACAGATGTTTCAATCCAGACTTTTGTGGTGAATTGATATTTACTTTGGTGTGAAAGGGAGAGAAAAGCTTTATGAAGTAATGTTTTATGTAAAAATGGAAACTTGGAAATGTCAGGAAAAACGCTTGGAAGCCAGATATGTTTATAGAGTTTTGGGAGTGTTTTTTCTTCTTTTTCTCTTTACATTGGCATAACCTGTTTAAGCATTTAACTAGACTTATTTCTTGTAAATCTGTAATTTTTAATTGTGATAAAAATTTGTCATGTGAACTATATGAATTGGATAAGGACACATATTCAGATTTTCTTTCTTTCTTTTTCTTTTTGTCTTCTGGTGCTTTTGACATGAAATTTATTGTCTGTATGTGGATCCTCAAGAGCCAAACATGTGACTTCTGTAGGGTTATTAATTTTTACGTCACTTATATTTTGTGTCCCATTCTGACAAAAGTCAGACAATGTGATATTGTTAAATAATCATGTTTCTTATGTAAATTGAATATTCATGGTTGTTTTCTAATCCTGTCTATAGTTTGTATGTAATGGACATTGTTAAAACATGGCTTGTATGTAGTGGACATTGATAAAGCATGGCTTAATTTTCAGCCTCATATTCTGCCTTGCTTATGCCTCAATCTTCTTTTACTATGGACAGAGCATGTGTCATATTCAATTCCTGAGGAGCTATTAAAGAAAAAGAAAAGAAGCTAAAAGCTGTAAATCACTGACTCAAAAGCCTCAAGGCCTCAAAGTTCTTCTCATTGCTAGGCCTTAAAGATTTTTGAAGGAAACAGAGAAGGAAAAGATGCGGTTATTGGATGAAAATGGTTAGAATTTCATGAATGTCCAGTATGCAAAAGAAGATGCATAGGTTCAGTTTTGAATCTCAACTTTTGTGCGCTGTGGATAGATGGTAAAGTCAGGGCCCCTAGATAGCTTCTTCTCATAATTTTTTTTTTTTTTTTTTACATGAGGAGCAACTTAGAATTGATCAGACTGACAGTATTGTTATAGGAGCAGTTGGAAAAAGAAATTGCCAGAAAGGACTCTTCTACTTAGACTTAGTAAAAATAGTAGACTGAGAACCTGGATACATGTGTAGCATTTAGTCAGAATTCATTGACTGGTCAATACAACAGTGACCTTGCAATAAGAGTAAAGTTCTGTTTTTTAAAAATCTTCTTTCTTTAGGTTTATCTCAACTTGAGGTCTTCCTCGCAAAGGATGCTTTCTGATACAACTGCAGCTTAGACTAGGATACTTGTGAAAGAAGAGATGCATAAGCATGTTAATGTGAACAATTGGGTGTAATGTACTTTGTATTCTTTTAACATGAATTATTTTTTAAAAATATTTTATTTGTGAAGGAAATATGTGTCAATCAAAATATCAAAACATTTTCTTCTTATACTTATTCAAGGATTTCCTCCCCCCTCAAGAAGCATGTGTACAATTTTTGAAATTGATTTTGGCATGTATTTGCAGTATACTTTTACCATCCCAATGACTTAGAAATTTTCAGTGGTCGGATTAAGTACAGATCAGTGTTGTTATCATCAGCCTTGTTGAAATGTTATTGTCATTTTGACTCTAAAAGTATCTTCTGAACCTTACAGTTATCTTCTTAACTCTACAATTGTCCCCTAAAATAGTTAAAAGCCTGCAATTTGCTGTCTAAACTTACGGTTGTCACATAAATGGTTTTCTTTTTATCTTTAGCTATATTTGTTTTTAGACTAGTTTTGTTAAAAAAAAACCCAACCCAACCCTACATTTATCTTCTGTGCTATACAGTTACATTACGGTCAGTAAGGCTTTGGATTTTAAAGTCATCTTTTGAATTCTACAGTTATCTTGTTAACTCAACTGTTAACTTCTAAACTCTCCAGTTCACAATTATTTCTTTCAACTCAAAGGTTAATTTCTCACTTCAAAGCTTCAGAGCTAAATTTTAAAGTCACAAATAACTTTAAAAATCAAGTAGGCCTATTATCTTAAGTTACAGTTATCTTCTCAACTCCATCTTCTAAATTCGCTTCATCCCATATGATCAATTACTATTTTCTGATGTCAAAATGATCTTTTATGCTCTTTAAATAACATCCTATAAAATACAAGAAATTTGTGAGCTCCATATTTATCTTTTCTTATGATCTAGAGCCCTATTTATTTTTCCTTTTACTATATGATGCAAACTAATTTATTGAAAACCCAATCCACATAACATGTAAAAGTTCCTTTTAAATTCTATATTCTTTGCAATTTATTCAAGGTATGGGACATTGCTTTTAAACTTTTGTTGTCTTAAAAAGTGTGAATGTGTAGTGTCAGAGAAAGATAATGCTACAGCTGTCCTTCAAACTTGTAGAGGCTGCTGTAACTTAGAACAGTGTAAAAGGATTACATTTGATTGGCTAATTATGTTCATGTGGGCAAATAATATGCATTAATGGAATCTGGTCACATTATCCATTAGTAAAGCTATTATTTAATTGTATTTACTCATGGCTGTCCTTATCAAAACTTGTGTAATGAAATTTGCTCATTTGCATACTACAACAAAAATTTAGTCATGTTTAGACTCAAAAGATTGTAAGTATGTAAGTTATGACCCTAGCATTTTGAAAGACCGTAGTGTGGGCATGCGCTTGTTTGTGTTTGTGTGTATGATATCAAAATATATACATATGTATAAGAGATATTGCTGTGCCAGAAGTTCTTAGAAAGTTCATTGTGATAGAAAGAAGATAATTGATGGAAGGGAAGGATTGAATTATTTTCTTGTTGTCCTTTTGTTGTCTTTGTAAACACTGTAAATACTGGGTATGAAATTGGAATCGAAACGCTGACTCATTTGTTATCTTACCTGCTTGCATTTCTTCATTTTTTGGTAAGATATTTGTAGTTTTATCTCAGTATGAAGGGTTTAGTTTTATCTCAGTATGAAGGGTTTGCTTTTTGGATTTTATGTTTTATTTACATGCCTTAAATCCTCTTTTCTCATGAGCATTACATCCTGATTTCTCATGTATTGAATCCTTAAGAGCTTTTCATCCAATTTATTCATATCTTGAGCACTGGCATAGATGAAGTATATATTAAAGCAAGCCCCCAACAGAAAGGTGAGTTTTTATACTTCAAGGTGTCAACAACTTGCACTGTGTGATAAAGAAGGTGCCACTTATGTGCTTGATGTTAGATCTGGAGTATTTGTTTGGACCAGTTTATTATGAAACTTATTGCTTCTCTTATGATAACAGCGTGGAGTTACTGAAGGCTGAGAAAAATGGACTTATAAGTAATATAAGTAAGATCTAACTTTGCTGAGTTTTAAAATATGTCTGTCATGTTCAATTGAGCTCTCTATTTGTGGATGTGTGAATATACTTATTGCTGGATGTATATGATGATATTTGCTGAAGATTTACATCTTTATATACATGCTGAATCCTAAGCCTACTCAAGACACCATATGCCAGCAATGCTACCCACTCATCAACTTCAATTGTAATTGCTGCTCCTCTAAATCTAATTCAGCATTAAGTTGACATCTTTTCTTGTCACCCATTCCAAACAGTTGCAAGTGCCATTGCTTTTGATTTATTTATGTGATATGCAACATTGATCAAGGCCTGACTATCAGCTGGATCATTAATTTATTATTATTATTATTTTTTGTGTTAAAGTAAACTCAGCACACACAAATATAAGCTGGTTTGACCCATGGCAGATAGGATTACCTTTGCAAGGTAAACTGTCAAGCTAAATTTCCCCAATTTTTTTAAATATCCCCTTTCAGTTTAGATTTACTATCATTTGTTTCCAGCAGGTAGGAAGTCGAAGGGAGAGGACAACATATCTTTCATCATTCCTATTGCTGTTTGATTCGAAAGAGTTTTTATTTCATGGAGCCCTTGTCTTATTGTTCATGTTAAAGTCATTTAATTTGTCAAAAATTAAAAGTTGCTATCTGGTCTGGTTATAGACTGTTGCTTTTAATTGTCAGTTTCATTCTTCTTTTTGAATAATTTATTTCAAAGTACAAGCTGTAAAGTCTCTCTGTCTCTGTCTCTCTCTCTGTCTCTGTCTCTCTCTGTCTCTCGCTCTCTCTCTCTCCATCTCTCTTCCTCCCTCCCACTCTCTCTCTCTCTTTCTCTCTCCCCTTCTCTCTGTCTCTTTTTTTATCTTTTATTATATGTGATGTATTGAGAGAGTTTCTGTCAACATTTGGATCTAAACTTAAAAGCAAACAGTTGAATTTATATGTTACCTGTATATTATCTATGACCAGTTTTTAAAAATCCATGGTTTATGGTTTTGAATTTCTCTGTTTGTTTTATTTCATTTATTAAGCGAATGAATGGTTGTTTTTTTTTCATGTTCTAGCTTTTCCTGTAACATCATGCATGACACAATACTTTGAGTATGATACCAAGAACTATATTGTGTCTTTTGACACAAAATACTTTGTTTCTACTATCAAACATGACTGTGATGGATTCCAGAGGAATGAAGGCTGGGAATAACAAACTGCAAGTTGTGTTGGGACAGCGTAAGAATTACTCCATCTCGGAGGCTTCTTTCTTAAGAAGTGGACGTGGTCGAGTGGTATTGCACTGTCTATTCATGGCAAGGCGGTGTTGCCGAAGCAGAAGATTCCGCCTTCGATTCCAGCTGGGGGCAAGATTTTTTTCGTTTGTTCTGTCCTTTGCATTGTTGCATTGTCTTGTCTTCGTCCCGAATGGGGTTTCACAAAAAATAATCTCTATTACTGTATAATAAAACCCCGTGCCTCTACTTGTTTCTTAATTACTAGATCTAATCGTGTCTAGATCCAGATCAGTCTCTACCGTGCCAAGGTAAAACCTAGATCTAGTAACTCCGAATTTTTGAAAAAGTGAGATAATGCTATGTATGGGTCCTACGGGTCCCCTTCTCAGCTGTGTTCACTACTTTTTACGTTTTATACAGTAATCTTCGAGAAAAAATTGGGCAAAACCTAGCAAAAGCTGTATTTTTCCTAAAATACAAAGGTAAACCCTAGTGTCAACACCCAGTACTAGGTTTTTCCTCTGCGATTTCGAAACACTAGCTTTTTCCTCGGCAAATCGAAAATACTAGGTTTTTGCTCAGCATGCAATGGCCAGTTTTGATATTTATTCCAGCACACGCATGGCAGAACATTCGTACAGTCCAGAGGAAAAACCTAGTATACTATGAGCGTTTATGAACGCATTCTCGCCGAGCAAACGAAAAACTTCGTCGTCGATAAAAAAAACTGCGATTTCATTGGTCACAACGGTCATGTGACCATGTATTGATGTTGCTTTCGACAAAATGGCGGCCCCCAGCAGAGGCAAGCTGATCCTTGAACTTTCATTAGCGAAATCAAGAAAAGTCGACGAGAAATCAAACATTGCAAGAAGAACCAGATATAGATCTAGCCCAAATCATTTGGGCACAGCTGGAAAGACCTTTGCAGAGCTCAAAACTCTGAAGCCTCCACCAGAAGCTTTGTCAAAGAAAGGTAAGAACAATGAAAACAATAACAAGCTGTGACTCACTGTTTATTTCCCTCTGTAAAAAAAAAAAAGAAAAAAAAGAAAAACAGATTGGCCTATGAATGGTACTAATAATCAGATGTTAAATATTGTACCACATAGGCTATGCTGATTAACTGGTGTCTGATTCTAGATCTAGATTCATAGAGTTCAAAGCAGGTCATGTTATGGGGCGAATGACAATGGTGTCACAGTGTAAGAACCGCGGCGAGAAAGGACGAGAGAGAGAGAGAGAGAGAGAGAGAGATTTTTTTTTTAGTTAGAATGAAGACACCGAAGAGTCTGAGAGTGAGAGAGTGTGTATGTGAGATTGGGGCTTGTCCTGTTCTTACTTAGGCCTCTTCAACTGGATCTAGATCTCGACGTTTAGTTCTGTAATATAACTTGTACAACATCTTTTTCTATGATGAAGAGTTAGCTTCTCAGATTTAAGGGGAGAAATATAAAACTCAAAAATATCTATCGAATTCGAAGGCGTCATGTTTGAACCTGAAGGGCGTGGACTTCAAGCAGGATCTAGATCTTAATAAAAACTGTTAGTAAAGCATTGGATAAACTTTAAATTATGTTTCTTTTCAGACGGACAAGAAAAGAAATAAATTCAAAACATAAAACTAGATCTGGAATCTGAATAAGCTGTCTGTTCACCTCCTAGATCTACCAACACACAACACATGCATGTAAAAAGTTGATCACATGACCTAAAGATATCTTCGAGAACGATCTTAACATGACACTAAAACTAGTTCTTAAAATGGTCTTTACATGACAGTAAAAAGCCACTGCGTTTAATGTACGTAAGCCCATCTAACTCTTATCACATGATTTTCAGTCACCACTTTAGTAAATGGTAGAATTTGGTAGAATTTCTACCACCATAATAAAAAGGAAAAACAGGACAAAAATGCATCACTGTGTGATAAATATTCAGTCTCTTATTATATTTTTGTTATTGTTCTGGGATATCGTCTGTTTGTCATTTCTACTCGTTTCAAAAGATTGGGTACTTGAATGGATGTCCTCAAGAATGAGAGCTGGATTTTATTCATCACATTGTGGTGAAGGTAGTGCAAAGAGGAGAAAAGTTAATTCAACAAATGATGATTTAGACCAAGGTTAGTTTTTAGTAATAACCTGGAACCAGTCTGTCATTATCCTTTAAATTTGATGATTACTCCTCTCAAACAATAAATAGACGTGCGCTAAGGCACGCATTGACAGACTCTCGTCCCTGTTATTAGGGACTACAATAATGCTGTGTGTCTTTTTGAAAAAAAATATTTTCATTGTAAACAGAACAGATGTCCCTTTCATTGCTCCTTTTCTTAAAGTGTTAAAGACCTTTTACATTATCATCTTGAGGAAGAAACAATACACATTTGTGTTAAATACATAATGAAATAACAATTTATCAACATCCCTTGTTTCAAGCAAAACAAATATGTCCTCGCACCTTTTATTTCAGCTGCCAATCTGACCAGGAGTCTTGATGAAGATACCGGTATCTCACCACTTACTTACACACTTCTTGATGCTAGTCCATATGTGGAAGGAGAGACAGGTAATCCTGATACAGGCCCAGAGCAAGGTAATTTAATCTTTTCCTTTTTGATTTCCACCCAAAAGAACAAAATTGTAGGAAGTAGTCAATAGGTATCTCTGTCATCGCGGTTTTTCCAGGCTGCACTTCATGATGTTTGCAAATGTCCGCAAATTTTACAGAAACATTTATTTCCAATAATAAACTATTTCTCTCTTTTTGAGCCATTGTCAAAAATAAATTTCTCATCGGGTCCTTACATGTCTGCCAGATTTGTTTCCCTTCATTCTGAATGCAATGTTTTGGGCAAACGATTCAAGAAAACGTGAAAGAAAGGTTTTTACCCTTTCTGAAGGTGCAGACTGTTCTGATAATGACAATACAAGTGAAGAGTGGCTTCACTTTGGTAGGGATGGTCCTAGATCTAATGCTCGCGTGACCTGCGCTCTTCTTTTGGAGAGAACTTTAACAGCCCTTTCATTTCTACTTTTGTTTTCACATCCGGCTGACTATCTTACGGGAGGCAGTGATGAAATGGTCACCCACATTATCGGCATTTGTCAAAATGCTTTGGACTCGAAATTTTCAAAGAAGTAAAAAGGTAAGCTTACCTTACTATTGTTCCAAGGAGTGTTCAGTAATTACATTTTATAAAGTAAACAATTATTAATCCATGCTTTCAATGACAAAGCTACGGTAGCCTGACGAACAACACATCAGGGATTCAGAATTCAGTTACCCTGGCCTTCATTGAAACCTAAAATCTAGATCTACATCTACATCTAGATATCTAGATGTAGATCTAGATCTAGATTAGATCTATACTAAATAGGTGTATCTAAATTTAGATCTATTCCTAGATTCCTAGATATCAACCATAAATTCTTAATCCCAGAGTCTAGGTGAAGATATCAAAGATTTAGAGTCAAAATCTAGATCTAGTATCTAGATCTAGACTAGATTAGATCTAGATATCTAGATCTAGACTATCTACATATCTAGATCAATAAAGTAGCCTATTCTTTCATTCTCCTGCAAAAGTAAGAGACTAGATTCTTGATCTAGTCTAGATCTAGATCTAAGTTTGTTTGTACATGTGTATTTTGGTGTTTTTTTTCCTTTTGAAGGAAGCATTATAAAATAGGTTATCCGAAATTGTTGGGTGTTTTAAAGGGTTTTTAATCGGATTTATTCCGATCTTAAGTGATATTTTGAAGAGGCAGATCATGATGTCAGGTCAAACAGGTTAAAACAGCACATAAATTCGAGGCCCCGATATAGGATCAGCGAGCCTGGATCAAGATCAGCTCCTATGATCATAGTCGGTCACTGTTTACATAATTACAATGGTAGTCGACATTTTAGCTGTTAATATCTAGATTCTAGATCTAGACGGAGAAAAAAATCAAACTATCTTACTGATGGGCTTGTTTACTGAAACTAGATCTAGATCTAGACCCCGTAGGATGAATTGAATAATAGGCAAATCCAGAATCTGGATTCTAGATCTAGATCTAATACTCTAAAATCTTGAGATACGTTTTGCAAGGTACTGTAGGTCTAGTCTAGATTTAGATCTGTCTATTGATTGATGGTGGCCCGGTAGCTCAGTTGGTAGAGCGGCTGACTGCCATGCAAGGTGGCCCGAGTTCGAACCCAGCCGGGCAGTAGATTTTTAACGGGGGCCCCTGTTCACTCAGCTGTATAAATGGGTAGCTAGGTCTTTCTAGACTTGTCGGAAGTAAAGGCGGCGTGGAAAGCAATGAAAACGACCACATATGCCGTATGCCTAGTATAATTAGGGCTCTACCACTAATTCCACTACACTCAGTCATGGCTACGGGACTAACTTTACTTTAAGCAATAAAGCATGGTCACATACCTTAATTCAAAATTATGTGTGGGTATTATTTGAGTTTTACAAAATTTTCAGTTTCAATTGAAAAGAAAATCCTCATTAAGATATCCTTAAGGTGATGCGATGAGGCAGTTAAGATATTGATGGCATAATAATATGTCTTAAGCCGTATAGATAATAGCAATGCTTCCCTATGCTCCTATCCAAATTATGTAAGTGAAAAAATAAAAAAAGATAACAGAATAATTGTGGTTTTAGAGCCCATATCACTCCTATCTTTAATTCGTTACATTAGCTCCCAATGCATTTAAGAACAGAATTAAAAATATTAGGCTATGTAAATAAATGCTACTGAAAGACAGCTCCTGAATCTCTACAAGTACATGTAGAAGAAACAAGCAGACAGAATGGCCCCACCAGAGCCCTCAGGTCAGGCTATCAAGATCCTTTTTAATGTCCAGTCAAATAAATCAGCCATCAGTGATAGGACCTACAAGTGTGCATCAGTTTCATGGAATAGATTGGCACCTTTTATGGAGAAATCCCAGACATTCGATACTTAAAAAAAAACACAAAAACATACAAAAACAAAAACATCCAAAAACCAACAACATAAAAAAAACAAAAACGAAAAACAACAAAACAAAATTAAAAAAAAAACAAACAACAACTTCAGACTCACTTGTTTGAAAAGCTTTCATAATAAATGAGTTTGGATCTTGAGTAAAAAGTAGTATTAGAATAAATCAAGTTCAAAGACAGTTAGGCAATTATCTATGTCTACTCATTAAGATATGTTATTATAGTACTCCTTCAAATTGAAACATTTATATAAATAGG
>JAOWAY010186721.1:0-10271 GCA_028565895.1 Goniobranchus geometricus | reverse complement strand
TGGATGGTTAAGACATTGTTTAAACCTTCAGGTGTGTCTTTATTTTGTTAAACGAGTAAGACACTGTTTTTCCGTTTATATGTATGTATATTTTGCTAGATGGATAAGGCACTGTTTCTATCGTTTGTTTGTGTGTTTATTTTGTTAGATGGGTAAGACACTGTTTCTATCGTTTTTGTGTCTTTATTTCGTTAGATGTTTGAGACAATGTTTTGTGTTTATTTTGATAGATAGGTAAGGCACTGTTTTTTTCGTTTGTTATATGTGTTTATTTCTTATATGGATAAGACACTTATTGTCTCGTTAGTTTGTATGTCTACTTTTTAGGATGGGTAAGACACTGTTTCTTTCGTTTGTTTGTACCATTATTTTGTTACATTAATAGGACATTTTTCTACCTTTTGTTTGTGTCTTTATCTTGTTAGATTTATAGGACAATTTTTGTATCGTTTGTTTGTGTCTTTATCTTGTTAGGTGGGTAAGACACTGTCTATTCCGTTTTTGTATGTGTATTTTTCGTTAGATAGTTAAGAGAATGTTTCTAGCGTTTGTTTTTGTGTTTATTTTCTTAGATTGGTAAGACACTGTCTCTTCCTTTTGCTTGTGTGTTTATATTGTTAGACAGGTAAGACACAGTTTCTATCGTTTGTTTGTCTGTCTATTTTGTTAGATAGGTAAGTCACTGTTTCTATTTTTTGTTAGTATGTCTCTTTTGTTAGATGGGTAAGACATTGTTATTTTCGCTGTTTTGTGTGTCTATTTTGTTAAATGGGTAAGACACTGTTTCTATCGTTTATTTGTGTGTCTACTTTGTTAGACGGTAAGTAACGGTTTCCATCCTGTGTTTATGTGTCTATTTTGTTAGATGGGTAAGACAATGTTTGTGTGATTATTTTTGTAGATAGCTAAGACACTGTATCTATCGTTTTTTTGCGTGTCTATGTTGTTAGATGGGTAAGACAATGTTTGTGTGATTATTTTTGTAGATGGCTAAGACACTGTTTCATACGTTTGTTTCTGCCTTTTTGTTTTGGTTATATCGGTAAGGCACTTTTTCTATCGTTTATTTCTCTGTTTATTTTGTTAGATGGTTTAGACACTGTTTCGGTCGTTTGTTTGTATGTTTATTTTTTAGATGAGTAGGACACTGTTTCTATCGTTTGTTTGTGTGCCTATTTTGTTACATGGGGAAGACATTGTTTTCATTGTGTGTTTGTGTGTCTTTGTTGTTAAATGGATAAGATAACGTTTCTTTCGTTTGCTTGTGTGTTCATTTTGTAAGTTTGGGAAAACATTTCTTCTATCCTTTGTTTGTGTCTTTATTTTATTAGATGGTTAAGACAATGCCTCTTACGTTTGTTTGTGTGTTTATTTTTTCAGATGAGTAAGACGCTGTTTCTATCGGTTGTTTTTGTGTATCTATTTTGTTAGATGGTTAAGACAATGTTTCTTTCGTTTGCTTCTGCGTCTAATTTATTAGGTGTGTAAGACATTGTTTCTATCCTTTGTTTGAGTGTTCACTTTGTCAGATGGGGAAGACACTGATTCTTTCGTTTCTTTGTATCTTTATTTTCATAGATGGATAGGACAATTTTTCTATCGTTTCTTTGTGTCTTCATCTGGTTTGATGGATAGGACACTTTTTGTATCGTTTGTTTGTGACTTTATATTGTTAGATGGTTAAGAAGCTGTCTCGTCCGTGTGTTTGTGTGTTTATTTTGTTAGATGGGTAAGACAATGCCTTAATCGTTTGTTTTCGTATTTATTCTGATAGATGGGTTAACTGTCTCTTACGTTTGTTTGTGTGTTTATTTTGTTAGATGGTTAAGACACTGTTTCTAACGTTTGTTTTTGTCTTTACTTTCCTAGTTGCGGAAGACTGTCTCTTCCGTTTGTTTGTGTCTTTATTTCGTTATATGGTTGAGACAATGTTTCTTTTCTTTGTTTCTGTATTTATCCTGTTAGATCGGTATGGCAATGTTTTTATTGGTACTTTCAGTGTCTCTTTTGTTAGATAGGTAAAAAAGTGCTTTTATTGTTTTTTGTGTCTTTTTTGTTAGATGGGTAAGACAATGTTTCTTTCGTTTGTTTTTTGCGTCTATTTTCTTAGATGGGTAAGACACTGTTTCTATCGTTTGTTTGTATGTCTATTTTGTTACCTGGGTAAGACACTGTTTCTATCCTTTGTTTGTGTGTTTATTTTGTTAAATGGGTACGATATTGTTTCTATCGTTTGTTTGTGTCTTTATTTTGTTTTTTGGGTAAGACAATATTTCTATCGTTTGTTGGTGTGTTTATTCTGGTAGATGGTTAAGACATATTTCTTCCGTTTGTTTGTGTGTCATTTTGTTTGATGGTTAAGACAATGTTTCTACCGTTTCTTTGTGTCTTTATGTTGTTAGATGGGTAAGACGCTGTTTCTATCGTTTGATTATGTGTCTATTTCTTAGATGGTTAGACAGTGTTTTTATTGTTTTTTGTGTGTCTATTTTTTAGATGAGTAACACAATGTTTCTTTCGTTTGTTTGTGTGTCTTCTTTGTTAGATGGGTAAGACACTGTTTCTATCGTTTGTACATGTGTCTATTTTGTTTGATGAGTAAGTCACTGTTTCTATCGTTTGTTTGTGTGTCTATTTTTATAAATGGGTAAGGCACTGTTTATGTCGTGAGTTTGTGTGTTTATTTTGTTATAATATGGGTAAGACAACGGTTGCATCGTTTGTTTGTGTGTATAATTTGATAGATGGGTAAGACTCTATTTCTATCGTTTGTTTTTTTGTGTCTACTTTGTGAGATGCTTAAGACACTGTTTCTGTCATTTGTTCGTGTGTCTATTTTGGTAGATGGTAAGACACTGTTTCTATCGTTTATTTCTGCGACTTTTTTTTGTTAAATGGGTAAGACACTGTTTCTTTCCTTTGTTTGTGTGTCTATTTTGTTAGATGGGTAAGACGCTGTTTCTATCCTTTGTTTGTGTGTCTATTTTGTTACACGGGTAACACAATGTTTCTACCGTTTGTTTGTGTGTCTAGTTTTTCAGATGGGTAAGACACTCTTTCTATCGTTTGTTTGTGCGTCTCTGCTGGTAGAAGAGTAAGACAATGTTTCTTTTGTTTCTTTCTGTGTCTATTTTCCTAGATGGGTAAGAAACTTTTTCCATCGTTTGTTTGCGTCTTCATTTCGTTATGAGGGTAAGACATTGTTTCTGTCGTTTGTATGTGTGTTTATTTTATTAGATGGGTAAGACATTGTTTCCATCGTTTGTGTGTGCCTTTATTTTGTTAGTTGGGTAATACAATGTTTCTATCGGTTTGGGTTTTTTTTTGTGTGTGTGTGTCTTTATTAAGTTAGATGTTTAAGACACGCTTTCTTCCCTTTTTTGTACTTATTTTGTTACATGGGTAAGACACTGTTTCTGTCGTTTGTTTGTGTCTTTATTTTTTAGATGGGTAAGAAACTGTTTGTATCGTTTGCTCATGTGTCTATTTTGATAGATGGGTAAGACACAGTTTCTGTCGTTTGTTTGTGTCTATTTTGTTTTATGTGTAAGACAATGTTTCTGTCGTTTGTGTGTCTATTTTGTAAGTTGGGTGAGACACTGTTTCTATCGTTTTGGGTTTTTTTTTTCTGTCTGCTTTGTTAGATGGGTAAAACAATGTTCTCATCGTTTGTTTGTGTGTCCATTTTTTTTAGATGGGTCAGACAATGTTTTATATCGTTTGTTTGTGTCTTTGTTTTGTTAGATGGGTAAGTTACTGTTTCTATTGTTTTCTTGTTTGTTTGTTTTTTGGGTTTTTTTTGTTAGATGGGTAAGACAACGTTTCTTCCGTTTGTTTGTTTGTTTGTTTGTCTATTTTTAGATTTGTAAGACACTGCTTCTATCGTGTGTCTGTGTGTCTTTAATATTAGATGGTTAAGACACTGTTCCTAACGTTTCTTCGTGTTTCTACTTTGTTAGACGGGTAAGACACTGTTTATATCGTTTGCTTGTGTTTCTATTTTGATAGATGGGTAAGACACTGTTTCTGTCGTTTGTTTGTCTGTCTATTTCGTTTTATAGGTAAGACAATGTTTCTATCGTTTGTTTGTGTGTCGATGTTGTTAGATGGGTAAGACAATGTTTCTTTTGTTTGTTTTTGGCTTCATCTTGTTAAATGGATGAGACAATGTTTCTATCGTATGTTTGGGTTTTCATTTTGTTAGAAGGGTGAGACAATGTTTCTTTTGATGGTTTGTGTGTCTTTTTGTTAGATGGGTAAGACGATGTTTCTATCGTTTGTTTGTGTGTCTATTTTCGTAGATGGTTAAGGCACTGTTTCTATAGTTTGTTTGTGTCTTTATTTCGTTACATGGTTCAGACACTGTTTCTTACGTTTGTATCTGTCTTTATCTTGTTAAGTGGGTAAGACAATGTTTCTATCCTTTGTTTGTGTGTTTATTTTGTTAAAAGGGTGAGACAATGTTTCTTTTGATGGTTTGTGTGCCTTTTTTTTAGATGGGTAAGACACTGTTTCTCTCGTTTGTTTGTGTGTTTATTTTGTTATATGGGTAAGACACTGTTTCTATCGTTTTTTTTTGTGTGTGTGTCTTTATTACGTTCCATATTTAAGAATCTGTTTCTTCCCTCTGTTTTGTGTTTATTGTGTTAGATGGATAAAACATTGTTTCTATCGTTTGTTTCTGTGTCTATTTTTTTAGATGGGTAAGATACTCTTTCTATTGTTTGTTTGTGTGCCAATTTTTTTCGATGGGTAAGGCACTGTTTCTGTCGTTTGTTTGTCTATTTTCTTTATATGTGTAAGACAGCTTCTATCGTTTTTGTGTGTCTAATTTGTTAGATGAGTCAGACACTTTTTCTATCGTTTGTTTGTGTGTCTCTTTTGTTAAATAGGTAAGATATTGTTTCGTTCTTTTGTCTTTGTGTTCATTTTGTTAGATGGGTATGGCACTGCTTCTATCGTTTGTTTGTGTGTCTATTTTGTCTGATGGATAAGGCACTGTTTCTTCCTTTTATTTGTTTCTTTATTTCGTTAGATTGGTAGGACACTGTTTCTATCGGTTGTTTCTTTGTTTAATTTGTTAGATTGAGAAGACTGTTCCCTTAGCTTGTTTGCGTGTATATTATGTAAGTGGGTTACAAGAATGTGTCGTTCGTTTATTTGTGTGTTTATTTAGTTAGATGGGTAAGACACTATTTCTTCCGTTTGTTTGTGTGTTTATTTTGTTTGATGGGTAAGACACTGTTTCTAACGTTTTTGTTTTGTTTCTTTATTTCGTAAGATATTAAAGACAATGTTCCATCCCTTTGTTTTGTGTTTATTTTGTTAGATGGGTATCGTTTGTTTCTTTGTCAATTTTGTTAGATGGATAAGACACTGTTTCTGTCCTTTATGTGTTTATTTTGTTAGATTGGTTAGACACAGTTTCTATCGTTTGTTTGTGTGTTTATTTTGTCAGATGTGTAAGATATTGTTCGTATCGTTTGTTTGTGTGTCTAATTTGATAGATGGGTAACACACTGTTGCTATCGTTTTTGTTTTGTTTTTTTTGTTGTTGTTTTTTTTTGTGTGTGTCTATTTTGTTATATGGGTAAGACAATTTTTCTATCGTTTGTTTGTGTGTTTATTTTGTTTGATGGTTAAGACACTGTCTCTTCCGTTTCTTTGAGTGTTTATTTCGTAAGTTGGGTAAGACACTGTTTCTGTCGTTTGTTTGTGTCTTTCTTTTGTTAGGTCGGTAAGAAACTGTTTTTATTGTTTATTATGTGTCTATTTTGTTAGATGGTAAGACACTCTTTCTATCGTTTTTGTTCTATTTTGTTAGATGGGTAAAACAATGTTCCTATCGTTTCTTTGTGTGTCCCTTTTTTTTGTATATGGGTTAGACAATGTTTTATATCGTTTCTTTGTGCCTTTATTTTGTTATATGACTATTTATATTGTTTTTTTTTGTATGTGTCTGTTTTGTTAGATGGGTAGGACAATGTTTCTTTCGTTTGTTCGTTTGTATATTTTTAGATGGGTAAGACACTGTTTCTATCGTATGACTGTGTGTCTTTAATGTTAGATGGTTGGGACACTGTTCCTATCGTTTCTTTGTGTGTGTATTTTGTTAGATGGGTAAGACAATGTTTCTATCGTTTACTTGTGCGTCTATTTTTATAGATGGGTAAGACACTGTTTCCATCGTTTGTTTGTGTGCTTATTTTGTTAAATGGGTAAGACGCTGTTTTTATCGTTTGTTTGTGTGTTTATTTTGTTACACGGGTACCACAATGTTTCTATCGTTTTTGTTTTGCATCTTTATTTCGTAAGATGTTTAAGACAATGTTTCTTCCGTTTGTTTTGTGTCTTTGTTGTTTAGATGGGTAAAACACATTTTCTCTCGTTAGTTTTTGGGTCTACGTTTTTTAGATTGGTAAGACACGCTTTCTATCGTTTGTTTGTGTGTTTATTTTGGTAGATGAGTAAGGCACTGTTTCTGTCGTTTGCTTGAGTGTCTGTTTTGTTATATGGGTAAGACAATGTTTCTATCGTTTCTTTTATGTGTTTATGTTCTCTGATGGGTAAGACAATGTTTCTTTCGTTTGTTTGTGTGTCTATTTATTCAGATGGTTAAGACACTGTTTTTATCGGTTGTTTGTGTCTTTATTTCGTTACATGGTTAAGACAATGTTTCTTTCGTATGTTTTTGGCTTCATCTAGTTACATGGATAAGACAATGTTTCTATCATATGTTGGGGTCTTTATTTTGATGGAAGGGTGAGACAATGTTTCTTTCTCTTTTTGTGTGTGTCTTTCTTGTCAGATGGGTAAGACACTGTTTCTATCGCTTTTTTTTGTGTGTGTGTCTACTTTGTTAGAAGGGCAAGACACTGTTTCTATCGTTTGTTTGTGTGTCTATTTTGTTAGATGGGCAAGACGATGTTTCTATCGTGCTTTGTGTGTCTATGTTGTTAGATGGGTAAGACACTGTTTCTTTCGTTAGTTTCTGTGTCTACTTTAGTAGATGGTTAAGACACTATTTCTATCGTTTGTTTGTGTCTTTATTTCGTTACATGGTTAAGACACTGTTTCTTTTGTTTGTTTCTGTCTTTACCTTGTTAGGTGAGTAAGACAATGTTTCTATCGTTTGTTTTTTTGTGTTTATTTTCTTAAAAAGGTGAGACAATATTTCTTTCGTTGGTTTGTGTGTCTTTTTTATTAGATGGGTAAGACACTGTTTCTATCGTTTGTTTGTGTGTTTATTTTCTTATATGGGTAAGACACTAATTCTATCGGTTTCTTTTTTTTTTGTCTTTATTTCGTTCGATGTTTAAGAAACTGTCTCTTCCCTCATTTTTGTGTTTATTTGTTAGATGGGTAAGACATTCTTTGTTTCGTTTGTTTGTTTGCTTATTTTTTAGATGGCTAAGATACTGTTTCTATCGTTTCCTTGGTTGTCTGTTTCTTTAGATGGGTAAGATACAGTTTCTATCGTTTGCTTATGTGTCTACTTTTTCCGATGGGTAAGGCACTGTTTCTGTCGTTTGTTTGTGTGTCTGTTTTGTAAGTTGTGTAAGACCTGTTTATATCGCTTGTTTGTGTATCTCTTTTGTTAAATGGGTAAGACACTGTTTCTATCGTTTGTTTGTGTGTCTATTTTTTTCAGATGGGCATGACAATGTTTCTATAGTTTGCTTCTGTCTTTATTTCGTTAGATTCTTGAGATACTGTTTCTTCCGTTTGTTAGTGTATTTACTTCTTTTTTTTTACGGGTAAGCCACTGTTTCTAACGTTGTTGGTTGTTTGTTTACATTGTTAGATGGGTAAGACACAGTTTTTATCGTTTGTTTGTGTGTCTCTTTTGTTAGATGGGTAAGATTAAGATTAAGATATTGGTTGTTTTTTTTCGTTTGTTTGTGTGTCTATTTTGTTAGATGGGTAATACACTGTTTCTATCGTTCATTTGTCTGTCTACTTTTTTAGACGGTAAGACACTGTTTCTATCGTTTGTTTGTGGGTCTATTGTGTTAGAGAGGTAGGACAATGTTTCTATCGTTTGTTTGTGTGTCTATTTTGTTAGATGGGTAGGACAATGTTTCTATCATTTGTTTGTATGTCTCTTGTTAGATGGGTAAGACAATGTTTCTGTCGTTTGTTTGTGTCTTTATTTTGATTGTTGGGTAAGACAACGTTTCTATCCTTTGTTGGTGTCTTTTTTTTCTTTTCTTTTGTTTTGGTTAGATGGCCAAGATCTATTTCTTCCGTTTGTTTGTGTGTTATTTTTTGTTTGTTTGATGGTTAAGACATTGTTTAAACCTTAAGGTACCCTACACATTTAGCTTAACTGCTGTTCCACACCAAAAAAAAAAAAACAATAACTGCCCCTTCCATTAAGTATACAATACGTTTAGTGGTGCAACAACACATTCATCACTCGTACACATTTATTCAAACATCCTGCATTCATTGTTCTGGCAATCTACATTAACCTCTACTTTGCAGTGCCACTTCTAATGATTTCCCTTTCTTCTTTTAACTAGACATAGATCTATAAGGGAGGAGGAGGAGGAGGAGGGGGAGGAGGAGGAGGAGGAGGAGGAGGACTGTTTAAGAGGATGTTTTGAATGTACAGAGTGGGATGTCTTTAAGGTAAAGAGCCAATCCAGCGTGAAATGGTAGAATGCTACATTGACTTTTGTGAAAACCTTATTACAGTGAAAGAAGAAATAACTTGTTACCTTAAAGACAAACCTGGGTAAACAAGTAATGGGTGATGATGTTAAAAGAAAAAAAAAAGATCTGGTTTTGTTTCTTTTTTAATGACCAAACAAAGTTTAAACGCGTAGACAAAATTAAAGCAAAAATTCTAAGATGTAGAAAAAAGACACCAAGAAGAACCTGAAATCAATTTAACCAAAACAACTCAAAGCAATACATGAATAAAATGACGGCCGAAGCGTCAAGCAGACTTTAAAAAGACTTTCCAGAGGACATTCAAGACAAAACAGACTGAATAGAACACCTTTTAAGCGTAATTTGACAAGCACGACTTGAAGGATGAGGCCTGTAAAAACTTCAACTGTTGAGACAAAAACACAAACATGGAAACTGTTAGTGTGAATGTGATCCAACGAACTCTGACTGTCTCAATGTAAACAAATCGTATGGACCTGACTGAGTGAAAGGAAAAACTCTTTAAAATGTTCACATCGGTTATGCTCTAAATACGTTTTTAATATGTCCTCAAAAGCCAGGGTGTTTTGCCGATGTCAGGGAAATGCTCAGAAATTATCTCTGTGCCAAAAACAGGAGAGGGTACAAGAATTAAATGACCTAAGACCAGTCGCTCTTATCCTCTGCTTATGGAGGGCCAAGGGAAGCTGGTGCTGTTTACAAGATCCTTTGCAATTTGCTTAGAAGTATGGGGGATGCTGTTTTAAGTTTTCAGAATAATATATACTCCAAACAATTGTTGTAGAGTACTCTTCATCGATTTTTCATCGATATTTAACACCATACAGCCTCAGATTGTAGCAAAGAAGCTCATTGAAATGGAAATAGATAGTAAAATTACAGCCTGGATAATTGAATTTCGAACAAACAGATCTCCTGACGTCAAAGTAAACAATGCCAGGTCCGATTTCGTTATTACTAACTTGGGAACACCCCAGGCTGTGTTATGTCCCCATTTATATTGAGAATATATACAAAGGACTGTGTCTTTAAGGATGCGAGTGTAAGCTCATGAAATTCACAGATGATTTCACAATTCAGGGCTTTATAAAAAAAGATGAAACAAAACTCAGAGAGGTAGCAAGCTATTTTACAGCATAGTGTTAAGAACATCCTCTGCTTTTAAATATGAAAAAACAAGAGAATTAATTATTGACTCTAGAAGAAGGAAGAAAGACGTAACAGAATCATTAAATATCCGAGGTAAAGAGGTAAAAATACTAAAATCATACAAACATTTAGGAGTAACCACAGATGATAAACTTGATTGGCACTTACATTCTTCTAAGGTTTACAAGAATATTTCACCGAATGTACATATAATGGAAATAGAAATTTTTTCATGCTGATGAAGTAAATATGTCACTGTTTTACAAATATGATAGAAAGTGTTTTAGTGCTTTGTCCATGGAGTTGGGGAGAAAATTGCAGGAAAAGGGATGTTGTAAAGATTGACAGGATTGTGAAGAAAGCTGGGAAAACAAGAAGCTCTATATATGAAGACACTAAGACACTCTATAAAACTGTATTATCACAGAAATTCAGTTAAAAAA
>JAOWAY010186610.1:0-10272 GCA_028565895.1 Goniobranchus geometricus | reverse complement strand
GGAGAAAGATCATTTCGGATATCTAGATCTCATACACCGAAAGGTAGAATGGGAATTTGAAAAAGAAAGAAAGAAAGTATTCAGCAGGAGGGCTCACTCTCATAAGACTGTAGTTTGATCAGACTGCCATCTGTATGGTGATTTATTCTGTAGGGAAAGTTTTCATTCAAGTATTTCATAAAAGTGATGATGGGAGTTTATTTACAAATACGGTTTTTATCACTTGCGGAATTTTGGAGATTATTGTGCATTAATTTTTTCCTGAAGTGAGTACATTACTTTTTATTGTTATCTTGATTGTTTTTGTTTTTATAATTGAATTTCAGATTGTATGTGAGAATGAAGAATTTCGGTCAAGATTTGTATATGACTTTGTCGTCTTTGTATGCAAACAAGGAAAACGAACTCATCAACCTGAATCCAAAGGCATCAGGCCAAAGCAAAGGTTTGTAAATAGCCTGATTTGCCAATGACCAGGGTCTCTTACATTTATTTAAACACTGTTTTTTTTTTCAGAGCAGCCACTTTACCTGGAACTGTAATTTTTTTTTTTAATGGCGACTTTCACATAAAAAAAATGAGTGATTGACAGTTTTCGCATTATGATATTTGGTTTAAAGTAAAGTGCTTAAAGACCATGGGTTCGTGGATTTATTTTACTATCCATTAATCTCATCACGTAAAGATTTTAAATTCCTTTCTCCCCTCCAGACTTGAAGCAGAGGCATGCTAAGATTTAGGAACCATCTCTTTACCAATTTACCCCACTTGAATAGACGTAATGAGTTTCTCAAAAATCAAAATGTGCTTATGATTCCTCCAGCATCCTTCTTTGATAAAATTAGATCTAGCTGCATCTTCTGGATTTCTGTAGGCTTCTTTATCTCCAGTCTAGATCGTTGAATCTATCAGCGTCATATCAGATATTCATCAAGATTATTATTTAGATAGCTAAAAGAATAATTTCAATCGTTTTCAGTCTTCTGTATAAAGATCAGATCTGCCATAGTTACAAGCTTGTTGTAACATGTTAACAGCAAGAGCTAAAATGTTTCACAGTATGCTTGAAGATCAGAATGTTATGGCTAGGTGGCTTATCAATCATTTGCAGCTGTCCGTGGCAGTTGATTGATATTTTTTAAAATAAAAAGAGAAGACACTGGCAAGATATTTTATTGTAATTCCCTGTGTATAGTTGGGAAAACTTGCTCTTGCAATTGACTCTATGCAGTGTGGCTGAACACTGCACCCACATACCCATTCCATAGACAAAGTGCTTTGCAGGCATAAGCAAGTTGAATACTGCATTGCAAGGAAACCATTCCATCAATAAGTGGCTATGTTAAGACGGCAACGTCCTACTTTTAAAATTCCAGAGGCACTTTGACAAGATGCAGCAAGATCAGAAACTAAGAAATCGTCACTATCAGGAATCATGTTGCATTTTGAGACGCCAATAAAGGACTAAGATTGCCTACGGTATTAGTTCCTATTCAGTGTCGGTTTACTTAGAGTGTTAGCCTGGTGTAGGCCTTAACTTAGTACAGGGATAATTGTCAACGTTGCACTTTGAGAGATACTCTGCAGGCAAAGTAAGTATTCATGTTGAAAAAAAACAGGACAAAAAAAAAGATTTTTTTTTTCTTCATGCCCATCGATGTGCAACTCACATTTCTACAGTATCAATAACAGTCTTAGGCAACATAATAATGAACTGTCAAACAACATTGGTCGACAGTAGTTTGAACACTGCAGTGGGTTGACAAGGGGGGAAAGAAATTAAGGGAAAGGGAGGACAGGCATGGGATATTAAGGAAAGGGAAACAAAATACAATACTGATCCTTCTCTTAGTGTTTACAGCATAATTGATTAGATCAGGGTTTCCCTAAACTATGAGTAGAATAAGATAGATGTTGGCACTGTAGCATACTGATAAGGTTGGGGTGAAAAGGAGGAGAATGTGTTGCAGGTTATGTGTGGGTTTATGTTTATGGCTTTATTTGAGGGATGACTTGACCACATCAATTTGTCTGAATAAGGTATTACAGATCTAATTGTTCTTAGACCTGAAAGTATGGAGGGGACGGGAGTGGGGGGCTCTCCTGATCCATATAATGAATTTCAATGGGTATTTTATGAATATTACTGCAAGCTATACTATGTAAATATCATTGCAGAGTGCCAGGAGTACTTGTGCTTGGCAAGTACAAGGGGAATTAAAAAATTTATGGATTTTACTATCGATACACTTTAGTTCGAGAGAAGACTGACTGACCTACTTCTCAATGACACGTAAACTTGCAGAGGGCTTGCCCCCTCTCACCGACCAAGACGCAAATAACGCATTGTAGGGGTTTTACTTTTGAAAGCGCCAAGTAGGCCCAGTACTTCATGCTCTCAAACAGAGAACGCAGGACAGTGACGTGCCTACGCCAAGTATTTAATCGAAAAGGGTGATTTTGATCTGGGCTTTGTTATGCATAATTTATAATATGTATGGACCTACTCTATGCCGATTTGAACTGGGCATGACTTGAACATGGGATCATAGTAAAGAAACTGTAATTACTTCCTCTTTCTCAACATTCCATTTTCTCATTTACTTTCATTAATCTTATTTGCATGTCTTATAGATCAGAATGTATCAACTAACTTGCCTAGTTTGTGTTTCCAAGTAATCTGGCAGGATTTTAATTCTTTATCTATTTTTGTTTTCGTCCTCTAGGAGTTTCAAAAAGGGTTGTGAAGCAAGGTTGAAGGTTTGCACAAAGAAGGTTGATGGGATTCTTCTGCTCTGTGTAACTATGGTAAATCTTCAACACTCGAATCATCCAGTCAATGCACAGGCAAGTGACACTGGCTTAGCTGTTAACTATGGGTTTATGAGAAGCATCACAGGCAATATTGTCACGTGTCGGTGACAGGAAAGTTTAATGGCTGTAACGGAAGTATTCTTATATACATCAGATCCTTTCTTTTTTTGTAAGGGTTTAGCATTGTCAGGTGTACCACATGGCACAGTTCTAGGCCCAATATGCTTTCTGATATACATCAAGGACATCAACAATAACCTTTCCAATGGAACTGAAATGAGACTTTTTGTAATTGATAGCCTGCTTTATAGAGAGATTAACAGCTTGGTTGACTTTAAGATCCTCCAAAAGATCTTGACATGCTACAAAAATGGGAAATGAAATGGAAAATGGAGTTTCACCCTAATGAAAAGAAGCTTACAGAGGTAAAATACCACTCCCATAACCAGATATTAGAAGAAACAAAAAATGCTAAATACATTGGTGTGGTCATTGACAGTAAACTACAATGAAAGGAACAACAAAGAACCATGTTCAAAAAATAAAAAGCAAATAGTCTTCTGGGTTTTCTAAAGAGAAACATAAATATCTGCCCACAACATACAAAAGATAAATGTTGAAAGGCCTTTGTTACACCAGTGCTGCAGATTGGTAGTTATGTACGGATTCCACAATATCAAAACCAAATAGATGATATATAGAGAAAGTGCAGAAAAATACATCCTGATTTGTAACAAATAACTACGATTTTACGGTAGGCAATACTAAATTAAGCCCGACAAAATTGCAGTGGATACCCCTTGAGGAACAAAGAGCAAAAAACAAAGTTACAGTGGTATTTAAAGCAATGAATGGTCAAATAATAATACCAATAGATGAATTTGAAAAGACAAGTATAGCAAGAACAAGGTCAGGAACTCAAATCTTCAAATTACCATGACCAAAATGTAAATTATGTCATCTATAAACCTATATCCCTTGTACAATCAATTTGTTTGGTAACCTACTAATAAATCCAGCAACAGTGATGACAATTTCAAAAAGCAATTTTAAAACATCCCTCTTAAAGACAACATTCTAACTAGAAATAATAAGAAATTTGGGCGTTGACATAAATACTTGCTAATCTGGAGAAGTCAGTCCACATGAAGACTGACTTATTATCTCTGCCAAATTGCACAATGAGAAGTAATTTTTGGTCCAAATTTGAGGGTTTGAATTTAAGACAAAGAAAAACCTCTGTCAAGGGACTAAGAGTGCAAAAGATCAGTTCTGACATTAGGTTGGTTTATAAAGGGAATGCTTCCATCATCTGTTTGCATGAGGCCAGTTTGTCGGCTTTTATTCTCATGCTCAGAGTCACTGGTTGTTTGTTTTTTTTGTTTTGTTTAGTTTTCCTTTTTTTCTTCTTTTTTTTTTTTTGTCTCTGGTGTTTGCTGAAATTTGTGTCAACCCTGGTATGGACTTGATAGTCATTTAGTCTTTCAATTTTTTGACTCTTTTCAAAATGGGAATAAAACAGTCAAACTATTAGACATTATAGGCTTGAACACAACCACCATCAGTCGTATTTTTACTTGTTTTGTTTTGGTTGTTTTTTCATGCACTTCAAAAGTTGTACTCAGTTTTACTAATCAGTCAGATTATTTGAAGAAGTATGCATGTATATAGATGATGGTAATCTAAAGTATTCTTTTGTTTTATTTGTTTAGAGAAAGCCTTGGAATAAGAGCCATCTTTCAGTTTTGTTGATATGGAACTTATGCTGAGCTGTGTCATCATCATCCAGCGCCTTCTTCCATGCATGGGAGATCATGCCTCTCCAAGTCTCCTTGTCGTCTGTTGCTGTGATTGTTTCTAGTTTGTTCCTCCCAGTCATCCAGCATTTTTTACTGTCCACCATCTTTATTCTCTGTCTTCCTGCTGATCTCTTTCCTTCCTGTTGTCATTAACTTTTCAATTCCTTCCCTTTGCATTGCATGTGGAAAAACTTGGCTTTTTGTTTTCTTATTTTCGCCAGGAGAGAGCTGTTCTCTTGTATTCTGTTTCTTGAAGGACTTCCTCATTTGATTTTATTTCTATCCAAGATATTTTCAGCTTTCTGAGAAACCACATTTCTGTTGCTTATATTTTTTCTTCACTGCTGCATTCTTTGTCCAAGTACCTCATCCATGCAGCAGAATAGGTTCTATGTAGTGCTGCAGGATTTTCAGTTTGATGCATGTGGAAATGTCTCTACATGTCAACAGTGGCTTCATTCTTATGAAAGGAGACTTTGCCATAACAATTCTGTTGTTGACATATTCTATGCATTTTCCTTCCACTGTAATCACTGCTCCCAAATATCTTATCCTGTTGACCTGCTTCAGTTTCTCTCTGTTCACCAGAATGTTACAGGTTGGAGGGGATTTCTTTGTAGAGATCACCACAGTCTCTGTTTTTCTTTTTTACTCTCCTTCACTACAACATTTAGTAGCTCCTAAAACTTTTCCTCAGTGTCAGCCAACAAGGCTGTGTCGTCAGTATAGCGGAGATTGTTAATCTTATGACCATTCACTGCAATCCCTGACAGGCCTTCAAGATTTTTCATTTTTTGCTCAGTGCACTCTGAAAATAAGTCTGGTGATAATACACAGCCTTGACTTACTCCTCTTTTTATTTCTTTGAATTGGCTTATCTCATTTTCTACTCTCACTGCTGCTGTTTGTTACCAGTATAAGTTTGTTATTATTGTGATGTCTTTTCCATATATATGTCTTAAGCTCTTAAGGCTGTCAGTCATTTTGAATGCTGGATTCTGTCAAATGCCTTAGAGTAGTCTATGAAACATATGCTGTATAAAAAGGATTATTTGTCTCTTATTGTAATTCTCTTTAGCTTATCTAGAATCAATGACTTTACTGATGAGGGTTTGGTTATTGGTTTTTCTTGTCTTTTCACAGACTTACAGCGTGTATCCTGAGAACAGGCGAATGGGTATAATGAAAGATGATGCTGTGACTGCAATGATTAAAGCCAATACTGGAACTGAAGAACTGAAAAGATTTATTTTCAAAAAACATGGAACACTTGTTCTCAGCAGAGATATTCAGAATTTGAGAAGAAAGATTCTGAGCTGCAAAACAAAAATCTCAGGTGGAAATGAACTGAAAGATATGCTTAAAGATATTGATACAGAAGGGGGTTTGTCTCAACTCTCCATTAATGAGGATGGAAATGTTGGGCTCTTGATTTTCATTACAAGGCAGATGAGAGATGACTTAATGCATTTTCCAAATATTCTGATCATAGATCTGGCACAATGTGTGAATTCTCTTGGATTTTCTCTACTTAGTATGCTCTGCATGGATTCAAATGGCTGTTGTCGCCCTGTTTTACATGCTTTTTGGTCTTGTGAAAACCGTGACTCACTAGCAACTTGCCTTAAGGTGTTGCAAGAATGTTGCCCAGATTGTGGAAGAATCTTCTTTGTCAATAAAGATTTTGTGGATGTTAGATCTATTGAAGAGATTTTTCCTGGCAGGATGGTAAAGGCATTGACATTTCATGCTTTACCACGTGTCAGGAAGACTTTGCATAAACACAGTCTTCCATCCCAGAAAGTGAATGTATTAGCAAATCTTTTTAAAGATCAGCGAGATGCCCAGTCTTATGAAAGATATATGCAAATCTTGCAAGATATATCTTTGAATAGTCCTCAAGATATCACACATTACTTCACCACCACATGGTGGAATTGTCCAGAACAGTGGGCATCTTACAAGGCTGTTGGCTTAGAGAAACTTCAGGTGAACATCACACAAAAGATTGAAAGTTATCAATTAAAGATAAAGTCAGGGAAGAACAGGCTCAGCCCAATAGGACCACTGAGTAAATGTGTTAAAACACTTATTGCTAAAGATATTGAAATCGCAACCACGCGTGATGCAGAGACACTTTATTCTAGTATCCAGAGCTTTTATGACACAAGGAACATTTCAGATGCAATTGTAAACCAAATCACAAATCACCTGACATCTTTTTCATCTGAACTAGTCATTGAGCAATTGGAGCTGAGAGAAAAGACAATATATGATATCTTCATCATAGATGACAGTGAAGAATACATTATGACAGACAACATACTTCCAGACAATCAGTACACTGTGAAAACAGACCAGTGCTCCTGTGATTTTTGCTCTTGTCTACAATTACCTTGCCAGCATATTTTTGCCCTGAGACAATATTTAGAGCTTCCACTCTATGAGAAAACTTTATCAAAATTTGGCAGGCCCTCTTATGAGACAGAAGAAAATAGTCAAGGTTGCTCTGTTCTTGTGATTCCAAAGGTTGAAGTTGAAGTTACTGCAGATGAGAAGATGCAAGGGAAGGAGCAATGTGATGTGAGTTATGGCACTTATGATCTTGCTATTCCACCCGATGAAAATAAGAGTGTGCCTTCTGACATTAATGAAATAAATGAAGATGATGACATGTCACAGCCAGTTGAGATTGTGCAATCCTCATCCACGATGGATAGTATCAAAGATGGTCCTTTGAAACATTTGACTTCTATAACGTCACAGATTACTGATTGCCTTTCAAAAATGGAGCCGAAATCTTTGTGCAAATACCTATTTCAGCTAGAAAAGTTCCTTACGCTTATCAAGGGTGGCAAACCTCTCCTCATCACAGATGCATCAGAAGCTGATGCTGATCAACAGCACCGTTACATGCCCTCTGACATTTGTCCATCTCTGGGCTCAAACGTGACTCCTAGTTGCCATAGATTACAGCCCATGTCTATGCCAGACAGTGACATATCCCAATCTGTGCGACTCAAAGTTCAGTGTAGTCAAAATGAAACCGAATCTATAATAGCCCCAGTGTCATGTCCTACCTCAAATGTACAGGCCTCATCTCCCATCACCACTCCCTTACCATCATCATCTGCCGATGATAACTTGAATGATTCTGTTGTCCTTGTTACCTCAACATCCCCTGATCCTAAACCTCATATCAAAACGGAAACTTCAGATACTGTATTACCAACAACTGCTATTGCTACTACAGAAAGAATTACATCATCAGAATCAGAGTCCATCGTGTTGATGTCCTTCCTTGACTCTCAGAGCCTTCCATCGAATCGTGTCTTTACAGTTACTCCACACATCAATGTGCCATCATTAACTTCTAATGCACCTTCAATTTCTTCCTCGAAAGTAAATGAACTAAATAGTAAACAGATTTCAGTCCTTGGACAAATTGACACAGATACCCTTCAAGAAATGCCAACCAAATCTGTTCTAAGCCCACAGTTGCAGAAAGTCTCAACCCAATCATTTTCCATGACTACTCGCCAGAAACGCTCTTCTGATAAAACAGTCGTCTCAGCAAAAAGGGCTCGTAAATAGCCTATATAACCTAATGCAGAAGCCTGAAGTCAGTTTAGTGGCCTACATATAATTTCATATTGGATGTTATAAAAAATCTCCCCAAGGAATAATGATCCAACATTATTACCCAATCTAGGACTAGACCTATAGGATTTATCATATGATTTTTTGTTTTGTTTTATTGGTCCTTTTTTTATTTTCCAGTTGGATGAGATCAGTAGATCTAGAGTCTTACTACTCTTAGCCAACCAGAATGCCAATCAAATTTTGAATTTTTATTAATGTTTTCAACTAGAAGAATAAGTACTGTTGAAGATTCACTTTGTTTTGATTGGATTGGGATTGTCATTTCCTTCTTTTTTTTATTTTATTTTTTATATGGCAGCCTTTATGAAGGTGTTCACCAATCTGTGCAGTCTGGCAGTCTGCATGCAGCAAGGAGATATTCTACTCCTGATAAAGATATTCTACTGTTGATAAAATATGCAGTTTGCACTTATTACCGTTGCTCTGGAGTTTGAATTGTGATCTGGTTAGTCTAGCTGCCCTAAAGGAATAAATAGCATAGCTGTCAACCGTTCTGGTTAATACTGACGGTAGTCTGTATGTACTTATTCACCATTGACAGTCTGTGGGCTTTTTTTGCTTTTTCAGGGTCGTTATGATGATTATCATATTTTACCGCTGGTTTTGGACATACAATACAATATACAATATGAAACGATCATCATGCTTCTTGTCGTTTATGGCTATTTCGGATACTTGTTTAGTGAACCTGATGTGTTCTTTATTATTTTCATTACTTCTGGGTCACATTTAAGCGATTAGCAGCAAATATTTTCTCTATTCTCCATCGATGTGCATGGATTGCAGTTGGATGTTTTATTATTTGTGTTTTCAGCTTATCTTTAAGCCAAAGATCTGTATTTAGAATCATGGATTCTCTTGCTGCTCCTTCTGCGAAGGGAAAAAGAAGGGGGTGGCATTATGCGAAACGGTACCAAGGTGCCACACAGGGTAGCTAGGCCAATTTCAAACACCTCAATAATTAAGCCTTAAGCCTTTGATTGATATCATTATGAATATGAATGGCTTATTTTATTTAGACCTGTACTTTGCCCTCTCAAGGAATCCAATATAGGTACAGTATTTTTTTATTTTAAAAAAATAGTGGAACTGAATCTGTTTCTGGAATTAGAATCTACATCTAGTTTACTTGGTAAACCTTAGAATATTCACGCTGAGGTTAGAAGTGTGTGTAAGACTTTACCATTTTCAAAAATTTATTGCGCTATGCTAAATGCGGAGCTAGAATGTGTTCCTTATTTTATTTTGGAGAAGTTGGCAGCTATGTCATGGGAAGAGACGCTCAAAAGTTGAATGTGAAAAGGGACAATGAACAACTCCAAGAGCTTGAGGCTTCCCATGGAAAAAAAAAAAAGAAAGGAAAAAAATAGCTAAAGCTTAATCAAAAGTCCCTGAGGAAGCAGGGGAAGTGGACTGTAAGCCGTATGGTTCAGACAGGTTTCAAGTGTGTTGTTTAGCTTTTTTCATGAGCTTACATTAAAAAGGTTTCATTTGTGTTTTTTCTTGTTTTGAGAAAAATAGTTTTATTTGGTCTCTAGAAAACATAGGTTTCATTGATAGATTTCAGGGATCGAAATTTTCAGTGGATTCGCGGAAATCAGTGGTTTCAGAGATTTCCGTGCTCGATATTGAAAATCTCCATGGCAGTTTCCGTGGTCTGACTCGACGGCGGAAAAGTCTGATTTGTTTCGTGAACTTGCGCTTTTACTTTCACTCCTACTTTTTAAACAATCGGGAAAACTTTGAGTATTCGTGTTGTGTCGAATTTGATAAAGTGATCATCAGTATGAGTACTTCTCTCAACAATTAGTAAAAAATACGTCCAAGTATAATACCATTTCATTGAGAAATAGATGTTTGACAGTCATTGATTGTTTTTGTGTGTGAATTCGAACTAGAACATGCTTTAGGCCTAAGTCAAAGAGTAGTCAAAAATCTAGATTCTAGACTAGGCCGAGGTGATAGGCCTATTCCAGATCACGGTCTAGATGTAGTA
>JAOWAY010186609.1:0-16501 GCA_028565895.1 Goniobranchus geometricus | reverse complement strand
ATAGGTCTCCCCCCTCCCCCTCCCCGTCCCAGTGCCATGGAAATGAACTTGAATGTTAATGTGTTTGTAGGAAGAGACCTAATTTTTTCTCACTTTTTAGGCAGTGGATGGGGACTTAATTCAAGATTTGATTGAGGACTCTATATCTTCCATTTATCTCTACACGAATGGCACTATATTAGATGACACTATAAAATATTATTAGAATACATGAGTAGCAATAAAACTGCACCTTATTTTCTAACATTTGTTGTTGTTTTTGTTATTGTTGTTCATATTATTATATATTCCTGTAAGCATGTTTCATGAACAAGATTTGGGAAGATAGTTTGAATCACTGAATTTACATTAAAAAACAATTTTCTGATCAAATCAATTTTACACTCTGCAGTGATGTTTTCTGAGCATTAAAAAAATCCACCTTCTTCAGCTCTTATTGATTTAGTCATTTATTGGTTGGAAAGTTAAATCAACATCTATGTTAATTGTGATACAATATGCACAGAAATAATACCACTGATTTTTTCTGTACAGTCTGGTGTACCTGACCGAGCCCTTGATATTGGATGTGCTGTTGGACGATCAAGCTTTGAGCTGACTAAAGGAGTGTCAGAAGTGATTGGGATTGATTACAGCCAGTCTTTTATTGATGCTGCAAACATTTTGAAGGAGGAAGGAAGCATCAGTTATGAGATTGTGCAAGAAGGGCATATTTTTACCCCTATCACATCTGAGGTTAACGAGAACATTGTAAGACACATTTCTGAAATGGTTTATTTGCTTAATTAATCTGCATTATTATAAGATTTATTATAATTGAATTATCTATTATCATAAATTGGCATTATCAGGGTGCTCTTGAAGAGTACAGCAGTGGTTTCCCATTGCCTACTGCTGGTTTGTGTACAGTTTACTCTGCTAGCCTTTGTAGAGCCAATGACTGTCCGCAAGGCAGCAGATGTTTGTCCACAGTTAGGACCTTCGATCTGTCCATCATGGGTGCCCCTGACAGGCACTTTCGCTCCAAGTGCAAACCGACCTGAACATGTGTTTCATTGACTATTCCAAGGCATTTGATAAAGTAAGACATCTTACATAAATTAAACATATAGATGGCAAGGATTTAAGAATTGGTAGAAATCTGTTCCAGGACCAAAATGCAGCTGTAAGGATTGATGGAGATTT
This sequence comes from Goniobranchus geometricus, assembly GCA_028565895.1. Classification (NCBI taxonomy): domain Eukaryota; kingdom Metazoa; phylum Mollusca; class Gastropoda; order Nudibranchia; family Chromodorididae; genus Goniobranchus; species Goniobranchus geometricus. The sequence goes on along the minus strand of JAOWAY010186609.1, from coordinate 15,316 downwards.
AAGTGGATCGAGGAAGATCAAGCGAGGAGTTAGACAAGTTTGTGTTATGTCACCAGACCTCTTTAACATGTATAGAGAAATGATTCTAAGAAATTTAGACGATTGTTCAGACCTCAAAGTTATTGGAGTAAACATAAACAATATCAGGTATGTAGATGATACAGCTCTAATAACAACCTAGGAAAAAGACCTCCAAAGTTGTTAGATATCGTAATCCTGGAAAGTGAACATAAAGGTCTAATATTAAATGTAAAAGATACAGAATGCATGGTAGTCTCCAAAAAGTCAGTAAATCCCATTTTAACCTTACAAGCAAGGGAGAGAAAATAAAGCAAGCCCACAAATGTAAGTATCTTGGTTACATACTCACATCAGATGGTAAATGTGACACAGAAATGAAGAGATAAATTGCAGCTGCTAAAGACAGTTTCAATAGAATGAACTCTTTCATGAGAAATAGGAATATCTCAATGCAGAACAAGTAAGGGTATTAAAAGCTTATTTCTGGTCAGTACTGTTATATGGTTGTGGAATGCTGGAATATTTCAACAGACAGTAGGAAAAGGCTGGAAGCAGCAGAAATGTGGTTTCTGAGGAGGATACTAAGAGTCTCATGGAAAGATAAGAAAACAAACAATGCAATATTGGATGAACCAGGAGTAGAGAGATCATTGCTAAAAACACTGAGAGACGACTGAAGTTTTTAGGTCATATAAATCGACATAAGGAACCTGAACATCTAGCCCTGACTGGAAAAATTGAGGGGACACAAAGCAGGGGCAGGCAGAGAGTGACATATTTGGAGAGCTTAAATCACTGGATGACAAACAAAAAGCAGAAAAAATAAAGTATGAACTTCCTGAGATTGTCTGAACAGAGAAATGAATGGTGTGTCATGGTCGCCAATGTCGGCTTCAGACCGGGTACTTGATGATGATCATGAGCATTATCATAAAGGATTTTACTTGCAACATAACATGATATCAAGAGAAGGTTAGTCTGCAAAGTGAGTAAATATCATCTTAACATTTTGAGGAAAGCAGGGAATCCCTGTGAAAATTTATCACCTTTTTTACTTTTGTAGAATTTTGAAAAATGCTTGAAACTATTCCTGAATACATATTGAATTGCATTAGTTGAATAAATCTGAAAATTTATATTGAGCATATGAAGGTACAAATCCATGTATCTAATATGTAAGATATTTCTAAGAATATATTATGACACTTTAATATTTTGTTCTTTAACCTCTCAATATAAATTTGTTCCATTTCTACTTAAGAATTCAAGATGACTTAGGATTGGGAAGGGAGGATTTCAAGTACATGTCTCATCAATCATGGTAATAAAGAGATTAGAGAGAAGAGCGATTCCAAGATAGATGGAACTGCTGAAGACTAATTTATCCTAGGAGTATTGTGCTCTGAAGAAGCAACATCTTAGATGCTCAGAAAGCTTTCCAAGCTTCTATGGATAGATTGACTATGCTTTAAAGACACATAATTTATTAAGTACAAAACTAAGGAGGAAAATGGATGTACATGTATTAGAAGACAGGATAATATTCATTCGCCACAAAGCATGACACAGATTTTAAAAAGGGAAGATTGGAACTCCAGGTACAATTGTAGGAAATTCATTTGGCAAGCACTCATAACCTGGTCATTTCACTCAAGAAAATATTTAATATGATTTTAAGAATCATATTGAGCCTTCACAAATTGCCTGCAAATATGTTACAAGAATGACTTTGAATGTAGCGGATTATGTCTGGGTTTGTTCATTTTTTTGGTTTTCCTTCTTTTTAAACCTTAACTACTTTTTTTTCTTTTTTATCTATTTTTTTCTTTTATCATTAAGTCTTTATTCTCTCTCAGATCTTTGTTTTTATTCATTCATCCCAATTTACTCTCATAAATCTATGTTTTCTCATTGTTTTCCCAGGATCGAAAGAAAGTCACGTTTGAACAAGGAGATGCTTGTAATTTGCGGCCAGATTTAGGATCTTTTGGAGTTATACTTGCTGCCAATCTCATCTGTCGTCTTCATCATCCCAAGGATTTTCTTAAAGATCTTACTAGTCTCCTCCCAAATAAGGGATCAATTCTGGTCATTACAGCTCCATATACTTGGCTTGAAGATTACACTAAAAAGGTTTGTGTTTGAGAGTATTAAATGCTTGAAGTAAATTTCCCATCATCTTTATAGGTCTGTATAATTCAGTTCATCTGTTTTTTGAACCAAAGATGTGATGTTGGTTTTTAGAACTTCCCAATTTAAATGCTATCAGTAGATTAAAAAAAAGCTGTGATCTCTTAAAAGAAGAAGAAGACTTGTCTAACTTAGACCCTGTATATATATTCATTCAGAATGGCTGAGAACTTCCCAATTTACATCATTATTAGTATGTATGTACTTTGGGGAGGGCTGTAATCTTATGGTATTGCACACACCATGGGATCCAGAATGTCTGGGTTTGATCTGGGCTAGAGGTGGCTTCTAAAAAATTTTTTTTTTCAGCCTGATCCTGTAGTATGTAGGGTCTGAGTGTCTAGCCTGTCAGAGATGAATGATCAACTTGTGCAGGATGTGCACACATCAAAGAATCCGTTCGCGTTAAAAATCATAGAAAAGTAAGAGCTGAAAACCTCTACCCAAGCAAAAATTAATTCCTAACCTTCCTTCTTTTCTTCCATCTCCTCTTTTGCAACTCTCTTAGCACAAGGTTCAGTTGAGTCAGGAAGGGCATCCAGCAGTAAATCTTTGATTTGAACCTTTGTAGCATCTATGAAATGGGAAACTGCTGTGGTGAACCCAAAAAGTTGGGATGAGCCAAAAGAAGAAGAAGGACAATGTGTGTACATTGCAAGATGAAGGCCTCTGTAGCTTGGAACTGTTGTAAAAGCAAGTTATTTCCGAGATTATAAAGCTGATTTTTCTCCTATTTAAGTACCTATAAAATCATGCTCACAGGCAAATAAGATTACTCATTGAAGGAAGAGATTCATTAAAGTGTTTTCTGTCCCTGTCTTCTTCAACTGATCCCTTTGTGGAATTTTGCCTTGAACCTTTCTGGGGAACAGCACTCAATCTTCCGCCAGTCTACCTGCTTGTATCACTGTTGTTCCAAGCCAATCTTCTATATCCATATCCCATCTCCTTGCTGGTTTTCCCCCTCCTTTCCTGCCTTCAACTGTCTGAAAAATTTGATTTTGATTTTTCCTGTCTCCTGTTGATCGTATGTAGGTCGGATTTGAGCGTTTAGTCTGTTGGAGATGGCAGATTAACTTGTGTATAAGCAGTTTATATAAAAGGCCCCTTGGCAGTTGAAAATCATTGAACAATAACGCTGAAAAGCACTACCCTGCTCTATGCACTTAACGCACTTCCCATTTGGATCATAGCATCATGCGTGTGTGCGTGTTGGGGAGTGGGGGGTATCCTTATTGTAAAGTTAAAATATTTTGTCTCCTCTGTGGCAACTTTTTCTTTTCTCTTGAAAATCTTTTTCTGCTTCTCCTTTTCTCTTTCTGACTTTTAACCAATCTGTCATTGTGGGCTGAGGTGACCTAAGAGAGTTCAAAAGAGCCCTAAAACACCAAAAATTTTTTTCTGTCCCATCCCCCTATTGAGTAGTGAAACACATTATACTGCATTTTATTATCTTGATTTATTGCTTTTTTTTAAAATTTGCACTGGGTATATTCATGATATTAGGTATCAACTTTCACCTTTCTTCCTATTCCACAGCTTTTTAGTTTTATCAGGAAAACCAGGCCCTTTGTTTCTCAACAAGTTACTAACAAAATTCCTTCTTGGTCAATTCACTAATACTCCTCCCATTCCACCTTTTAAACTGAAGCATTTATCTGAATTGTCAGTTTGACTCACATTCACATTATCCTTAATGATATTCCTATGCAGTACATTAGGGTGAAACAATACTCCTCAGGAAATATTTAGTTGCATGTTATTATTGATCAAACTCATCCAGTTTATTACAATCCAATGTAATACTCTCTAGGAAAGGTCTGCTTCTCCTAAATATTGGTTATTTCCCCTCTTCCATCTGCTCAGAATATCTATGAACTTGATTGTTTTTCTTTTTTTTTTCCTTTTTGCCTTTGAGTAAATGTTACTTAAGAGTATTCAAATGTCCTCTGACTTTTGTTGTTCTTGTTTTTTTCCATATATATTTTTCTTATTCTTGATATTTCATTGATATGATGAAATCTTGACTAATCTGTTAAACACACAAAAATTCTACAAATTTAATACTATAATACATTGCACTGTCTCTTCAGGAATCCTGGCTTGGGGGTTACGTTACTTCAGATGGTGACAAAGTTACTGGTTTTACAGCTTTGAAGAGAGAACTTGGAGACAAATTTGATCTTGTTGATGACTTGAACATGCCATTTTTTATCAGAGAGACTGCCAGAAAGAATCAGTGGACAGTGGCACATGCCAGTGTGTGGCAAAGGAAATAAATAGTTGATTTTTATCTTCTCATTAGTGCTAATCTTTGGTAAATGTTATGACACAAAAATGTTTTATTTTTTATATGGTTTTGCTTTCAGCAAGGCAGCCAGCTATCAAATCTCTCTGTTTGCCTAAACGGCTAGCCCTCAGTCCTTTAAGTTATCACATCAAATAGATAAGACTCGAAGGCTGTGTGTTGCAATCTTTCTGATGATCTGAATAGAGTATCCATTGTTTGCCTGCTACACTTTTAGCTCTATGGGTAATATGGATGAATGCTTATAAATGAATTCATATGTTTAATTAATTATCTATTTCAATTCTAATTGTTCTAAAGAGATATCTATTTGTTGCAGGATGTTCTTTTGGTAACTTTTGATGACACATTTGAATAGTTCAATAGCATATTTTTAGAGAACGTTTTGTTGTTTTTATGCATTGTCAACCATCTTTATTGAAGATTTATGTGGCAGTCTTCTTGCGTCGTTTTTTGTGTTTTCATTCTTTCTAAATGACCTCCATATCGGCACCACAATTTTGAGACAACAGCTGCAGTTGTCACTACAGTTTGTACTACATTTTTTTCAGCATCTGTAAGGTTATAACAGCACAACTTCCTTTTTTTCTATCTTAGGTGATTCAGGTCTCTGACTGAAATGGTAAGATGGTTGTTTTTTTGTGTTTTATGTAAATCTTAACAAAGAAGTAAACTGGAGTTTAGTCAGTCAATTCCAGTGGCCGGGCAACAGGACCATCTTTTGGGGGCTTGTTCATTATATTGCCTCTCAAACAGGCTGTTTATCAATGCTCTTGAAACCAGAAGCAGATCATTGCTTTTTATTGATCATTTTACGATTTGTATTCATTACTTAAATGGCTTTTTTTTAGTGAATTAGTGCCCATGAGCTATCATGCTTATTAATATATTGTGATTGCCAATTATATATGGATGGCACCGTAATGATTAAATTAGCAGTTGTCCCTTGCTAATCAGATATGTTTCTCAGAAATCTTTGATAATTTTCCCCATTTCACCAAATACAGGTGAATGAATTTGTGTTAAGAGTTCTTGTTTCTTTCTCAATGTATAGAAAAAAAAGAAAAAGAAAAAATACCTTTAAATATTAGGTGAATCCCCAAAAAGCGCCAGACTTTGAACCTTAATGACAGATTTGTCTAGAAATTTGCTCATACTATTTCCAATATATTATCACTGTACCCTCCAAATTCTACATTTATCCATTAGGTATATTGCGGGTGATGAACATTTTGAGATTATTGAAGATAAATGAAGACAAAACAGAAATTCTGGTTGTTGGGAATGAAAATAGCCTGAGAGCATTGGCCATTGACTCAAAAGTAAATCTGGGAAGCAAGACAGTTAAATTTGTTAACAATATGGAACTATTATTGACAGCAATATTTCTATGAACAATCAGTTGGACCACCTTTGCAAAATTTCAATAATAAACTTAAAAAGCATTTCAGCCATTAGACATTTCATTACTGAAGAGACTACAAAAATCCTTATAATGGCTCTAATGTTTTCCAAACTAGATTATTGTTACTCATTGCTTTTTGGCCTTCCAAAAACCTAAATCAAAAGACTGGAGATGATTCAAAATTATGCAGTGCGTATGCTCTTCAAATAGACAAAAAGAGAAAGTGCCTTGCCTCTTCTAGAAAAGCTGCATTGGCTAAACGTCGATAACAGCATTAATACCGGCGCTTTTATGGGTCTGCACCTATCTACTTATTTGAATTTCTGCATGATTATACAAAACCCAGACCCTTGAAATCCCAGTCAAATTGTACTCATTTGGTAATTCCCAGAGTTAACAATAAAGTAGGAGAAAGAGCTTTTTGTTTTTTTGGTCCCTATGTTTGGAACTCACTGCCCCCAAAACTGAGAAAATCAAATTCTCTGTCAATTTTTAAGAAAGATCTGAAGACCTTCTACTGCCATGAGCTATTTAAATCCATATGCTAGCTTACCTGTTTTCAACTTTACTGTTGACATGTGATTCGCATTTTCCAAATTACTGACAAGCGTGTTTATCTTTGTATAATTATACTGACATTGTGTGCATTATAATATTAGATCCATAATAATATATATGCATGGTATTGTGTATATTGTGATGTGATGCCTGTACTATTTGTAATGCGCTGACCTGCTTCTAGGGAATGAGGGCTATATAAATGTGTATTATTACTACTATGATGTCAAAAATTTTATAGAAATTTTGTACTGTTCCCTCACTGAAGCAACAAGTTGACTTTCAACTCTGAAACCTTGCAAAGCACAGCTTTTCAAGTTTTATGCTAAAACAATTATTCCTGTCTGATATTATCCAGATTACTGCAATGGTTAATTCATCCACTTCATAGTTTACAAAAGGCAGATGATAAACGGTGCCATTTGTGACTTTTAAACTGATTGTAAGGTCTGTGACCTTCAATCCTCAAGCAAGTTGTTTTCGTTCAAGCTCTTTTATTTTTATATTGTGCTACATTAAGACCATTTTTCAAATCTAAATAAAAAGGTGATTGAAAAATTATAGACCTCCATCTTCCGCTCAATTTGCAGAGATAGATTTAGCTTTAGATCAAGTTATATGATGGTTTTGACCTCGTCAGATAAAGCTGTTATTGATGCTCTTTACAAGGGAAAAGGTTGGAGAGAGACGCATCTCATTGTATAACTTTTCGCAGAGGAATCTAAAAGACATAAAAAGTTGGATTTTCTGGGACAAAATGGCTTTAATTAAATGACATAATTAAACATGTATTAATCTGGAAGATGGAACTCAGATAAATGTAATTCATGAATATGGTGGCTTAACTGATCTTTTAAAGGAGTAATCTGCAGATAATGAAGCAAATTCATTTGGCTCGATATTGGACTTTTTTTTCCTCCACGCTTAGATGTTAGTATTTATCTTATCTATAAATTCTTTTGAAATTTGCCAAAGAAATGTAAATTGAATTGTTCTAGTTACCTGGCAGACGATTCTGTAAGTAAATGAATATATACGGAAGTATAAGTTTTTAAAGTTGGGAGCATTTGCTTTGGACCACCTGATATAATAAATAACGAAAGTGACAAGACAACACTATAATAATAATGTCCAACTGTAATTTGGCAAATTGTCTCCATTTGTGAATGATGCTTGCCGTAAAAGCTAGATGATAGGCAAGGTGCTGGCTGCTTCCTGTAATTAAATCACAAATACAGTGTTGAAATTATATTTGTGATTTATAAATTGATTATTTACTTGCACTTACCTCCTCTGATAATGCAGAGAAACAAATGAAAATTAATTTTGTGTAATTTCTTTTAGGTCCATTTTTATTGCTTTTATGAAAATGATTTAATTTTTTTTTCATTGTCATTCAACGAATATGAAATATTAATCTTTGGCATAAGCATAATTATTAGCATCATGAAAGAGAGCAAATATTCTACATGATCATTTATAGGTTATTAGTTTATTTTGTAATCTGTTGTTTCGTTGTTGTTTTCTTAGTATTCAGTGCCTCACCATTTTATAGGAAAAGTTTATTTACACCAATAGGTGCAATTTACTCGTATTATTTAATTTGTCCCGGTTTTAAAACATTTAAAATCTTTCCTCAAATGAATATTTACTCTACCTTTCCCTCTTGCTCATATAAAAATCAAAACATTTTTTGTCTGATCTCTGTCATGAAACATTATTTTGCAGAATGCTTATATTCTAAACAGAAAACCTTTTATACCTCACTTATAATGTTTCATCGGCTGTAAGGCAATACTTATGAAATATTTAAATGGGGTAAAGTTTATTTTATTACAGTTTTTAATTGTTCATAAATAGCATATGGATTGAAAAAGCTTACTCAGTATGTGAGCTTATGTTCAACCATAGGAATTTCTTTCAGATGACAATATTGCATTCCTTTAAAACCAAGCTCCAAACATGTCCATTTCAAAATTAGCATTCACTGTTATTTATCTTTCACTTGGGTAAATGAAGGTATCACAGTGAAAGGAGGCGGGATGAAAGTGTGTTGAAATGGGAAAAATAGAAGATTTGAGAAATTCGTTGATAAGGCTTTCTGTGAATGTTTGAATCAATTGACAGTAAGTACTGTAATATATGAGCAATTAGTTACCATTTCAGCTTTTGAAAAATATCAAGTTAAGGAGTGTCTTGACTTAGATCAAATCATCCTATTTTTATTTTTGCAATATCACAGTGAAGAAAGACCTCAAATTTCCCCAGTAAATTATGACCCCTCATAATACTGTCTTAAAATAATTGTTTATTTTCAAAGAAATATTGTAAGTCTTTTATTCACTGTACTGCTTCCATACAGTTTCAATCTTTCACTCAGCCTGAGGTACGGTCTCTAAAGAGGATAAGGGCAATGCATGTATTGCATTTTGTATAAGGCTCCTGAACGAAGACATTGAAAAATAATCACAACATACTAAAATTCATTAAATCATTAACTTAGTGGAATTTGCTATACTCAACAATAAAAGGGACGACCTTTATTTCCCTTATATTTGATATTGTGTTCGTTTCCAACCCACAAATCAAACCCTTCCGTATTCAACTTGGATTTTTCTTAAATCTATGAGGTAGGCCCAGTGATGCACTATTTATAGAATCAAAATGCAACTCCAGATGAGTGTGCAGCTGGCTTCTTATAATGATAATAATAATTATCATAAAAAAGTAATGATAATGATAAAAATACTACAACTAATAATACATTGTAGTATCATTTGTATGGTGTTCTATACTAAAGTTTCATTGCACTTTGCATAATATGTCACATGCAATAAATTTTAAATAAATTTTGTATAATAAATCCAATGTATAGTCTTCATTAAATCAGTTTTACTCAATTGTTTAAGAATTTATAAAGTAAAGATGCAACATTGTTACAGCATTAAAGACGCACTATGTGTAAACTCTGTGCAATACAATTTAGAATTGACTTTCATTGTGGAAGTGAGTGTAATGGGTACAAAGAGAAAATGATTATCACCTCTGTGTTGCAGTTGAGTTATGATACTCTTGGCACATGAAGGAGTATAATGTACTATAATAAGTAATGCTTTATAGATTCCTAATGGACTTTTTATGATTTGAGATAGATTGTCTTGTATCCTTTATGGATAAAGTCAAGATTTGTGGTATTAGAAAATGATTTATCTCCTCTTTTGAGGTCATTCCATATATGAATTTAAATGCTTAAGATTTACAAGTGTTAATTTTTATTGTATTGAAACAATGAAAATGTAGTCAAAATCAACTCTATGGCTTCCTGAGTACCTTTGCTTTAGTTACATTAAAATGTTTTCAATACTTCCTTATTTCAAAATGCTTCTAAGAGTTCTGTTTATCAACTTATATCTAAACCATACTGTTATTATGGCTTTTTCAGTTTGTTTTTAACAATTAGTACATTCTTAAGATCCTCGCTAATTGGATAGATATGGTGCAATGGTCATTTTGTGAAACATCCTGTTATAGTGATAATTATATTATCCACATAGTTTTGTTGAAAGGTACTATGACTTTTTCTTTTTTTTTCCTTTTCATGAATTTCATCATCCTCAGACCTTCATAATCTATGCAAAGGTTTAATTACAAAGTCGATCCATCATGATGTCACTCGATTTGTTTCTAAATGATGATTTTAAAAGATATGCTAACCGCTGCATTTTCGGTCAAATAAAAGATAATTAATCAAAAGCAATTCTTTGAAGATCAGTACAAGATTTCATAATATGGTTACTATTCAATCCCCTAAAGTGTCCATACTGGGTCAGCTACAATGTTTTCTTACTGCTAATGCCACTCCAGATAAATAACCTTGGCTATTCTGACCACACCTATGACCTTGTCCTCCATTGACTCTCCTTTAGTCTTTACCATCTTTTATTTCCCACTCTCTCTGTTGAGTGGGATGCTGCAGCTCAGTGATAGAGCGTTGGCATGTGGACCGAAAGGCAAGAAAATTTATCCCTGTGAAAGTGGGTACAGCTTTGGCTGAAAAGGTAATTTGCAATAGACTATCATCCTGTTCATAGAGTGATGGACAAAAGTCTGTCATTGTCCACCTTATGCTATCAAAACTGGCATAAGCTCTGGCCTTATGAGCCAATCTGGCTTGAAAACAGCTACTACTTTTTAAATCTTATCACTTTGTTATGAATAATTTCTATGCTCATGATATCAAGATGTGATATTTTGTATGGTTTAAAGCTACCGCTGGCTTTCTGGCCAGGTGTTTTTTTAAGGGTCCATATGCTAATACTGGTAGAATGACTTTATTCATTGTTTAGTTTTTAAATCTGACTGTCTTTCATCATTAAGCTTTATTCTCTGAATTGTTCCAAACCTGCTGTTGTCAATTTTGTTGTCTGTTTCCTAATTTATCTATTTGATTTTAAGAAATTATTCTTCCCTAAACACTTACATTCATTAACCCAATCCAGCATGAAAGTGATATGTCACTGGACCATTTGAAACTTTCACAAATTTTCTGGATTTTCCTTTTTTTTTTAAAGAAATAAGCTATGAACAAATAAGAATGCTTTTTACACATATTGTCTTTGATTAGCCTAGAATTTCTCATGTGTGGAACCCTGCATATATAGAGTAACAGTAAATGAATGTTTAAAACAGTCAGTACATGAAGGTTTAAAACAGTCTTAAATATCAAATAGGAATACAAATCATCAAGACAACACTCTATAAGGAATATTATTTTTTATTTCTTAATGAACTAAACAAACATACTGTGTATAACTTTAAACAATGGTACATATCAATACTAGTATCTTAAACAATTTGTGATAATTAATGTTTCTCTGGCAAACTATTCGATAAAATTTTGGTGATGAATTCAAGATAAAGGAAGGAAAATGTGAGAAAAACAGAAAATGAATGCCTCTGAGACTACAGTAGGGTTCATATTTTTCTTATACTCAAAGCTGCAATTTTGAAGTTGTGATGCCCCTTATTCAAATTTCTCGTCCAAGGCAATACTGTTAGAGTATGATCATTGTGACTCAACTTTGTACCACAACTGAAGCTTGAACAACAAATTTGGATAAAAATGAATGCATTCTGTACATTACATCATGGCAAAAAACAACTGTCACATTTAAAAGTGTTACTATTTACATTCCATGTTTGAGGGCTTACACAAAGCCGCTGTGATTTTCGTGTTGGGTGTGTCCTCTTTGTGCCTGTTTGGAATGTGAGAGGGGATGAGACAGACTGGGCAGCTGGTTGTGAGAAGTGAAGGAGAAAGGTTGTGATAATGCTGGCAAGTGGTTGTTTTCTGTTACATTAGTATCAGATCGTTATTATGTTATTCCTTATCAGTATTGTACATAGAGAACACACTGCCAATATACCATGTATTATTAGGGGTTTGTTTTCATGTTTTTATTGTTAATTTGTTATTTGTTGTTGTTTTTTTTTGCTCATGTCAAGAGATAGTTAATGGGATTAAGAAAAATGAGTTTTGTGTTTTTAAAATCATTTCTTACTTAATTCTGTTTTTAGTTTTCAGCAGGCTTGTTTTACATAGATCTATCTCTTACTCTTAGTCACAATGGAAATCATTCTTTCATACTCGTCCTTTCTCCTTAAATTTATTTCATCAGAAATAACCCAGTAATAACAGAAAAGAAAGTCAGGTATATCTTTGTTTTCATTCTGTCACCTTTTGATATTAGAGCAATGATATGCCACTGGTACCATCCTTATTGTTCATTTTAAATATTCTTTTCTTTTTGACTTACTGACTAAATTGCCCGTTGCCTCCCTGTTATCTGACCGGGATGCCTTGGCTGCCTTCAGGATCTTCTTCATCAGATTCTTCCACCTTCATCTGCTGTTGGCAAATGACTTCATGTTTTCCAGATTTTTGATTGATTGCAGTCTGTATGTCAGTGTGTCATCTTTTATTTTGGCAAAGTCGTTGTTCAGGACGTTTGATAGCGTGATTGATGGACAACCTGCAAGTCTTTTCCTTTAGCAATTTTTTTCCCTTCCAAAAACCGCTTTCTACTACTTCTGTCCTTTTTCATTAAAAAAGAAAAAGAAAGAAAAAAGATATATATATATGTATGTGTATTTATATATATAATATAATATAATATATTGTCTATCATCTTATCGTATAGATTCTAATGTTTAATAAACAGAGGTAAAAAAGAGCCCTAGAAAACCAAAGAAAGCAAAACAAAAAAAGCATCAAATCATCTGTAGTCTATATTTACAATAAAATCAAAGAGGCCCCTAAAGGAAGAATAATCCTTATTTGACACTGTTCGACACACGTAAATGCTCTTTAACTTGGCTTATAGCTCATTTGTCAGTTGCTGATTGTCTCCCTAATGACCTAAGGGTTTCATTACTTTCATCACTGACACAGTATCAGTGATATAAGCCATGATTCAAAATGTGTTTTGTTTATTAATAAACGGAACTTCATACCTTACATGAAAGCACTGAACTTCACTTATATTATATTGGCCTTTTTGACAAATGTTCTGGATTGCTTGTGTCCTTTTAAAATTCATTTATGTGTGTGTTGTGTGTGTGTGTGTGTACGTGTATTAGACAAATGCCTAAACTCCTTATTGATTCTGAGCAGAGTGAACTTTCTGCCTACTGAGCTTACTATTTCATTTTGGTATGATAATCATTACATTTCATCGTGTTTGTCGATGTTTGCCAGAGATCGTGGAAGAAGTTCACATTTTCCCTTTCATCATTTTTTTGTTTGGTTTAGTACCATCGCCACTCTTCTTTGTCTTCTTCGTCGTCTTCGTAGTGGTTCATGCCACTGCTGGCGAATGACCTCGACATTTCTTGCCAAACACGTCTATCTCGTGCTGCTCTCATCCACAGACTGCCTCCATATCATCTACATCATCTCTTAGGTCTGCCCTTTATTCTTTTTCTGTCTCTTGGTATCCACTTTGTTGTTACTCTGGCCCATTTGATATATTTGCTCAATCAAGCAGTGTCCTGCCCGCTGTCCTTTCATGTATTTCTTTTTGTCCACTATGTATTCCACATTAAATAAATACTTTTGCAGGTATGGCTTTACTCCTGATCTTAGCTGTTCTATTGAAGTGAAAAAGCATTCCTTCCATGCTTCTGTTGGGTACTGCCATTTTTTTCCTGCAGAAGTTCACTTAGGGTCCTTGTTTCTGCTCCATATGTCATTACACATATATTCACATCAAATATATACTATGACCTGACTTTCTGCTCTGAATGACCTTTCTTGGACTGATGAATGCTCATTTTTTATGCAGCTGATAGGCCTTTGCTACATGCACATGTATTGGGTCACTTATCAAATGTTTTGATGGAATGTTTCAATGTCAGTTTGGGGATCTTATGTTCTTCACAGTAAGCTCTATTTAAGAAGCAAGTATAGTAACGAGCTTGCCGGAACAGTTCTCGTTGTGATCATCAGAAAATCGACATCAGCAGACTGATGGGCAAGTCCAGCTGGATGTATCTCCTGTCGCTTTACATCATTCTAATTTTATCCTATCTCTCGAATCGTGTCATACATTATGTCTAGCAACGGAAGAATCTTGAGAGCAGGCCGTTCTTCTAAAATGATAGGAGCAACCGTGGTTGCCGCCCTCACTCTCCTCACATTGACTTTTAACCAGTTCCTTTATAGATATTAGGCCTAGCTAATGCAATGCAATGAGATTGGTCATTTTCATTGGCCAGGTTGTTTTGTTTTTGTTGTTGTTTCTTTTTTTTTTCTTTTTTTGGAATTTTTAAAATTTCAAATCCAATATCATACCTGATAGCGTCCCAACGTTGTTTTGTTTTGTTTTTGTTTGGTTGATGTTCTTCTTCTCTTCCATCTCCCCCCCCCCTCCTCCTCACGCTTCTTCTTCTTCTTCTTCTTCTTCTTCTTCTTCTTCTTCTTCTTCTTCTTCTTCTTCTTCTTCTTCTTCTTCTTCTCCTCACCCTCTCCCCTCCTCCTCCTCACCATTATTCTTTTCCATGAAAGAGAAGGGGCCCTCGTCCCACCTTCGCCGTTCTCTCTTGCACTGTGGACGAGTAAATAAGACATTGCACTGAGAAAAAAAAACCAACCCTCAAACCCCAAGGCTGCGGGTTTGAGCCCCACTCGGCACGGCGTTATTTTTTCCCTTGGCCCATATTGCCTACAGATTGACGCAAGATTTCCTCCGGTCTTCCTTGGTAAGAAACAAAATGAAAAATTGTGCTATGGGACCTTAACAAAAATACAAAGGCGAACGTGAACAGCAATTTAATCAAAACAACTCAAAGTCGACTTGGCTATACATAAATAAATAAATGACCGGCCGAAGCGCCAGCCAAGCAAACGTTAAACATACCCTGAGAAAACACTGAAGACTATATAAACAAATTGACACCTTTTATGCTCGATTTGACAAATATGACTTGACCAATGAAATCCCTCGTCAAGACTTCAATGGTGGAAGACGTCCAGATGAAAGCGCAAACATAGTAACTGTCAGTGTGAATGAGGTCAAGCCAAGCTTTGACTCTTTAAATGTAAACAAACTGTGTGGTCCTGACGGAATGAAAGGAATGATTCTGTAAATGTGTTCAAATCAGCTCTGCACTATGTCTATGATAAATTTTCCTAATGTCTGTCTGTCTGTCTGATCGAGCCTCTCCGCTTAAAGGCAAACAATCTTGGCAAATGAAGATTTACCGATCCGATGGTCTAGTGGTAGAGCGTCCGCCTCGGAAGCGGGAGGTCGCGGGATCGATCCCAGGCCGAGTCA
>JAOWAY010186498.1:0-10273 GCA_028565895.1 Goniobranchus geometricus | reverse complement strand
TCTCTCTCTCTCTCTCTCTCTCTCTCTCTCTCTCTCTCTCTCTCTCTCTCTCTCTCTCTCTCTCTCTCTTCTTGTTTACCTTTGTTAGGGCGTACTGGGTGAGGGGATGGATTGAAACATTGATAAAAGGCGGGGTGTCATATTATGGCATGATATTTCAAGAAGTCAATCAAAGGTCTGAGACAAAACTTCAAACCCTGTCATTTAAGAGAAAGGCGTTTTATCGCGTCACGTCCTACCGCAAATGTCAACCTGTGATCTAGAATAACACCGACCTTAGTTTACCAGAACCTAACCTTTAGTTTCTGAATGGGTCTGAGACGTGGCGAGTCACTACCACCACCCCTATGAAGGTACAAACCTTTGTCAATAGATGTCTTGGGCAGATACTCCATTTGCGTTGGTTTGACAAAGTGTCAAACATTGACCTATGGAAAAGATCACGTCAAAAACAAATGGATGTACAGATCAGGAAGTGAAATTGGCGATGGGTCAGCCTTACCCGGCGGGAGGAGCCCTGCAATATCAGCAGGTATGCGCTTGAATTCAACCCACAATGCATGGGCAGGAGAGGGCGTCCAAGCAGATTTGGAGAGGAAACTGGCAGAGTGAGCTTAAAGCGCCCCCAGCTCCATCCAAGACCCAGCCGCAGTCTGGCTCTAGCCTGACCTGGGAAGAGGCAAGGACCCATGCCAGCGACTGAGATACGCGGAAGGCTACTGTTAAGGCCCTATGCCCCACAAGGAACGAAGAGGATATAGGCATACGATCTTTAAGTGTTCCGGTTTCAAACGACTTGTAAGATGTAACCGTACTTTTTGCGCTAGCCAGTACGTGGCTACTTTTAATTTGTGTCCCGGCAATTGAATTCACAAATAAATAAATCCACTCACTCTAGGAATTCTGTAACTCAGAAGGGTACATTATACTATAATTCTGAAGCAGATTCACGTTTTTGAAAAGGTAAAGGAAATTAAGTCAACGTGAATAAATAACGTCATTGCAAATCGTACATTAACTTAAAATTGTAAATCAAGAAAGCATGCTACGCAACGCCACCTATGGTACAGCCAACAGGATGGTAGAAGGACAATTCTGCTCATCTTTACTGTTACTTATTTACTTACTTACTTATTTACTTATTGACTTACTTGTTCATTTATTTACTTATTTATTTACTTACTTAGTTACTTATTTTTTTACTTACTTACTTTTTAACTTACTTATTTTCTTACTTACTTGCTTGCTGACTTACTTACTTACACACTTATTAATTTATCTACTTACTTACTTACTTTCTTCTTAACCTACTTATTTTCTTACTTACTTATTTATTCATTTACTTACTTACCTACTTACTAACATACTTTCTTACTTACTAACTTACTTATTTACTTACTTATCTACTCACTTACTTACTTACTTGCTTACTTACTTACTTACTTATTTATTCATCTATTTACTTACTTATTTACCTACTTATTTGCTTATTTACTTACTTACTTAAATACTTACTTACTTACTTATTTACTTACTTACTGACACTCCTCCAGTACCCCCAGGTGCATGGAGCAGAGAGGAGAGTTCGCCATTCTTGCCAGTCGTGTGCCTGCTCCACCAGGTTAACATCTGGGATGTTGCCAACGTTTTTGTCTTTCTTGATGGAGTTCTGCAGTGTTGTTCTTGGTCTTTCTCTTTTTCTGTTTCCAGCCGGTGCCCGTTCCTAGGCTTGCCTTGGTATTCGAATTGTTTACAGTCTTAAAGCATGTCCAAGATATTTTCATCTTTTGTCATTCACTGATATAATAATATCCTCTGCATTAGCTCTTTCGCAGACTTCTTTGTCTGATATGAAGTCAAAGAAGAAAGCATCTAACAGACGGATTATCTAGTCATAAATATGGGGAAGTAATGTCAGGAAGATTTCCAACACGCTTCCCGTGCGCATGAGACGGATGGAAAGAAATGACAGCAGTTGAAAAAAAAAAACCAGAAAAAAAAAAAAAGATTTCATTGAAAAGCGCCTACGGAAACATTGGGCTTGTCTTACAGGAGACTAATTTTATCTCAAGATTTTCTTTGAATAATTCACTAATGAGTTAAGTATACAACGAAACGATATTCTGATGAAAAACAATGGAAATGGGAAAACATCGAAAGAAATCTGTTGTCAGCAAAGTTCGCTGACTATTTTTGCACTCTGTAGAAATCGTCGTAGAATATTATGCTCATGACATTTAGACAGCATTAATTCGTCCGCTGACACGTGCTTTGTTATAACTCCCATAGGTTCTCAAAGTTAGTGTTGCGTATCGTTCCAGATCACGGATGTTATCACAATACGTGGGAATACCATCTCTTCCTGCTGCTATCAAGTTGGGCCGTTTGTAGCAAAATCCAAATCATGACAAGCTAGGATTTTTTATTTGTTTTTAATTTGGAATGCATTGGGACTTCCACATAAATAGATGTCTCTCTCTCTCTCTCTCTCTCTCTCTCTCTCTCTCTCTCTCTCTCTCTCAACCAGAAGTAGAGAGAGGTTTTATTTTACGTTGAGCATTATAGCGCGCATCAATGTAGTCATATCACCTTAGGCTAGGATGGTCTCAGTTGCACCCTTCTCTGACCTCTGACCTCTAAGCTAGTGGGCGGCCTCAAGAGGAAGACAGCTATAGATGGCACAAAATGCAAAATGTGTAATACCTGTAACTACAATGAAAATCTATAATCAGATGTTAATGGGAATGTCTCTCTCATGTTGTTTGTTTGTCCATCGTTCATCCCTGCTGCTTTTTTTCCTTTGCCAGGACAGAGAGGTCTACAGATCAAGTGATCAAACCCATCAACACAGAGGCCTTGTCCAAATGGGTGGGTGCCATCCCAAGTGATGTGATACAGGACATGGACAACATAGGTATGTACCCGTACACCTAACCTGTCTGGTGCTCGTACCGCTTATGTGTCTTGATCTGGGATCTAGATCAATGCCACACTCTTCCTCTTCCTCTTCTTCTTGGTCTTCTCCTCCTCCCCCTCCTTGTCATAGTACACATTGGTTCTTAAAAGTCCTTATAAAACCAAGATAGCTTTTGAAGGCCTATAAAATCTTTCAGTTTATAAAAAAGAAGTACAAGTCTTTTGAAATATTTCGGTTTCTGTCACTCTGTTTTTAGTGCATGCCAGCTGTGAGTAATGCGAATGAATCAAAGATTTTTGTCGAGAGACTACCATGTCTTCACTACTTTTTGCATGGATTTTATTCTTGTGGACTGATGTTTCTAGTCTCGTCTTTTCCCTGTTTGGTTTTTTTCTTTGTTTGTTTGTTGCTGTATGTTTTTGTCTGTTTTAAGTGGTGGTTTGGGTTTTTTTTTATATAAAGAAGGACTTAATCTTGCCAGACGTGGAGACCCTGAAAGAACAGATGCAAGGACTGATGGAACTTAGTTTTGAAAGACTTGCCGCCTTTCGAGCTACTGGACCTTGGCTAAGATTTTCAAGTGCCAATGTTCTTTTACTTGTACAACTTACTCAACAGTTGAACCCTTCTGTTTTTACTCATTCCAGATGCTCAATCCCATTCTGCCCCCCCCCTCTCTCTCTCTCTCTCTCTCTCTCTCTCTCTCTCTCTCTGAGTGTTAATTCACGGTAGATCCCACTTCTAGATATTACTCTATTAGATCTGGATCTAACTACGTCTATGAGGGCTAGCGAGCGTACAATAAAATGTAGGTCGAGATCTATATCAAATTCATTTGAAGATAGGTTAAGGTCAAGATCTGTTTTAAATGTTGATGTATTTATAAATGAAATATCGATGTTGTTAGTTGAATGTAACAGTGGACGCCTGAGATAAACATAGGCCTAGCCCATGATATCGAACTCCTTGCATAAGGAGATCGTAGGTTGTGAAAATAGTCACAGTTAAAATTGATAGTCACATCATAGCCCCTTCAATCATCACCTGATCTGATTGCATGTTCACCACCTGTCCAACGAAGGAAAATAAAGCAAATTGACAGACAATTGCTAAAAGTCGTAGACACATTTTTTCCCTTTCCAAACACCAATCACATCTTCATACTTCACACTCATTTGATTTACTCCAGGCATTCATGTAATATTCACCAAACACAACAAACATGTAAACATCCTTTACTTTTGTAAATCTACTTAAAGATCGGATATATCATGCTTGCAATCAAGGTTTAGTATCACCAATGTGAATTCTTTAGAACGTTTCACTGTGTATAACAAATGGATATCAATGTGATAACTTCAACATCCGATAACTTTCCTTCCAAGAACTTGTCAATAATAAAATAAAGTTCATTATTTACCTCATTCTTTTGACTTTCATTCACAAACATTTTGCGAACCTGTATAGGGGAGATCATATATTATTTATTTGACATATAATACGATGATACCCAAGGTGCCAACGGCTTTTTTTTACGACACAAACAAAACTTTATCATTTCGCACAGTCATATTTTATATAATGCGCGTTCAGTTGTGCACTCAGTACTTGAAATATGATTTATTTTATCCTTGTAAGGGATTTCGTATGACTGATATGTCATACAATGTTTGTATTTGTTATTTAAACGATTCGTCACAAGTCAAAACTGAAATCTCACTGACGTGCTAACACAAAACGGGAATTCCCGTAACCTCAGGAATTTGCCCCGGCCACGTTGTCAGGTTACCGGGAGCGGCCTCTCGCTAGCGCACAACTAAGTTGCCGCCTGTTAACGGCCGTGCTGGACAGTTATAATCAGTTTTAGTGAGGCAATCGGATTATTTAAAGAAGAAGAGGAAGATTACAATTTTACATATTATTATTCTCAACATGAAAATAAAGAAATTGATAATGATAAGGAACCAAAATGTCAATGTGATCTGGGGGGTAAAATTCTTTTGAAAAGATGGGTATAAGAAAGATCTTACTAGAAAGATGCAGGGAAGAAGAAATTGTGCAAGACAAAGACTGTTATATTTAATCTTTATGAATGACGTTTGTCCAAAACGCCCCATGACTCGTCCAGTTTTTCATTTCAATTGGATAACCCATAACTTTAAATGTATCTTTAATCTTTAGGTTGACGTTTGCGATTGTTTGGTGTGTTTGTTAATGTGCGTGAGTGTGTGTATGTATACATGGTGCATGTGGAAGAAAAAGAGAACACGATTAATGTAGGCCATAGAAGCCAAGCAAACAAGGATGCAAGAAGACCACGTTTCAGTACATAACAAAGTGTGTTTAAGAAAAAAGAAATCTTGGCCCGTGTAGGCCTACCGTGCCATGGACGATGATGTGTTTGTGTGTGTGTTTGAAGGAAGTTGGGGGGGGGCGGGGTGCTCTTATCTTTGATACTTCTTTCATACACGACTGCAATCTAATTATAACAGACATCGTTATGGTATTGCCTTCAGTTAAAACAGTCGCAAAAACAAAATAACAAACGACCAGATTCTTTGCTTGGACTTATTTTAATTACCATCATGCTGCCTGGAGTTCCTTGAAATATTGATGCTCTGGAATAATATGCAGTATATAACATACTGCATGTCTGTCCTAGATATAGATAATTTCTATACCTACCTGAAGCTGAAATGGCTGTCGGCTTCGATGATCCAGATCTAGATTTTTAGGTAGGCTTCTATGTTCTATAAACCTAGATCTGGAACTTTATCTAATTTTGTTTCTAGATTCTAGATATAGCTAGATCTAGATCTAGAGCTAGCATGTAGAAAGACGTCATGATGGTTTTAAATTCAGTTGGAAAGCACTAAAGTGGTTTCAGTGTAATGTTTCTGAATGGACGCAATCGGTAGTTATTGATCATAATTCCGAGTCACAATCTATTTCTTTGAAATATGCTGTCCCACTGAACTCGGTCCTCAGACCAATGCTATACTCTCTGTATACACAGCCTCTCTATAATATAGGTAAGGATTTAAAAATTGATTACCACATGTATGCAGATGATACGCAGTTCCACGTTCCTCTCTGTAATGATGACGCATATGAATCAGCAAAAAATGGGGGAAATTGTATGTTAGCGATCAGAAATTGGATGTTGGAAAACAAATTAAAACTATATAATGGCAAGACTGAAATAATCCAGTTTTTCAAAAAGGGACCAAAGGAAAATATCACCGTAGAGGAATTCATTATGTCTAATTTATCCACTGAATATCTTGCAAATCTGTCAGAAACCTTGGGTTTTTCTTAGCTAGCAAATATTGTTGATGCATGATCATGTTGCCAAAACGATACCGGCTTGGAATTTTCATTTGAAGACCATTGGCAGAATGAGGCACATGTTAGATGAGGACACAAGAAGAATGTTAGTTACATATTTAATTATTAGAAGACTTGATTACTGCAATGCCCTTTTCGTTGGAGCCTCTTCATACATTATAAACAGATGGTAGAAAGTACAGAACAAAGCAGCCGGATTGATAACTTTAATGAAACGAAATGAGCACATAATACCGGTTCTCAAAGGACTTCACTGGCTCCCTGTCCAAAAGAGAATTGACTTCCAAATTATCTGCTACTCCTACAAATGCATGAATGATTTAGCACCCTCATATTTATCAGGTCTTATTAGTCTTTAACCCTAGTAGAGCCTTGAGATCATATTGTGATTCCTTGTTATTGTCAACTCCTTTCAAGAAGTCTGCATTCTGTGAGAAATCATTTAGTATAGCTGCCACAATGTTATGGAGTGAACTTTCGTTTAACACCAAGAGTGCCACATCTTTTTAAGATTCTAAGAAACATTTAAAGACTGAACTCTTTCAGCAGGCTTTTGATTGAACGAGAAATGACACTTTGAATGCACTCACTCTACCAAAATAATTATTTTCTGTCAGCATATAATATATCCTATTGCTAACATGCATGTGTATACTGTAATATTATAGCAACGAATTGTTGATATGTGATTCTTCTTGGCGTGGTCGTGGTTGTTGTTGTTGTTGTTGTTGATGATGATGATGTTGCTGTTGCTGTTGCAGCGTGCTGTCAACATGGCCGTTGCTCTAGAGGTTTTTGTTTACTGCGTTTGGTTTCGATGTTGTTGTTGTTGTTGTTGTTGTTGTTGTTTTTGTGGTAGCTGTAGTTTGTTTGTTGTATGAAATAATATTATGTTCATACTTACCCTTTTATTATGAACTGATTGTGTATTTCTTCTTTGAGATAAATATGCGCTGTCGTTATTAAATTACGACTATCGCTGCTTATATCTGTTGTGCAAGATGTAAAGCGCAATCAAACATTGTAAAATGAATGAAAGGCGCTATAGAAATTCATTATTATTATTACTAGTAAAAGTACCCTTCTACGAATGGAAGAATTTCGATTAGAGAAGTTAAGAATGAGAATATGACTAAAAAGAGCAAAAGAAACATACATATATTTTAGCTAGAGCCTGTCAAAGTAGCACTTCAGAGAAGACAACATTGCTGGTGCATGTTCATTTTCCCCTACATTTCTGGAATCATTAAATCCATCTCAATCATTTTGTAAGAAAAGAGTATGCCGTAATGTTTATTCCCAGAACCTTTTTCTAGAAATCTAGAATCTATTCAAATTTAGATCGTAGTAAGATTATTATCATTATTATTGTTACAATTATTACTAAGAAGACCTATCGAGTTGACCTGCTGGTAGGCCTAATCTAGTATCTATTATAGATTCGGATGTAGATATCAGGTAGCCTAGGCCTAAACTTTGCCTTCCCCAAGTCAAAACACTTCGATTCGAATAAAATAGGCCTAGGCCTAGATCTAGATATCTAGGCCTAGATCTACATCTAGATTTAGATTGGTTAAACAATGCCCTTGCAGAGACAGGGGGGAGGGAGACAAAAAGAGATGGAGAGAGAAAGATCGTGGCGCTCCCTTTTCAAGGAGATTTAGGATTTGTTTTGTTAGCAGGAAATGATAACAGAAACAAAAAAACCCAACAAAAACAAACAAAAAAACCAAAACTTGAAATTTGATCATTTGGAAAGCAATACAATGAAATTTTAAAAGTATAAATTTGGCAGTTCCAAGTACACATATCTTTGTTCTGGTTTTAAGGGCTCAGGGTACTAAAGAATTGTGTATTTATTATGAAACTGAATTTTTGCAGAGCTCTCAGGGATTCGAGATCACCTCGGGAAAGCCTGTCTAACAGAATTGCACAAAACCAATAGCCCCCTCAACATGGCTATATCAGGATCCAAGGGCTCATTCATCAACATATCACAGATGATAGCTTGTGTTGGACAGCAGGTGGGCTTCCAACTTTTCCTTCATTTTGAATATGAACTCTTTTACCTGATGATAGTAAAAGTGCTTTGATATAAATTTTCTGTGAGACACGTCGTAAATATTATTTTGAATTGAAATTTCTGTGTGACAAAGATATTGAATTTTATCCCTTGAACTGCAGTATATCTGTGACAGAGTTATGAAGCATGTTTTGAACATAATTTTCTGTCTGGGAAAGATAGTAAATGTTCATTGAAGTGAATATTTTTGTAGCTAAGATAGATATAACTTTTAGAACCACGGGACTTGTCTTTTTTAAGCCTTTTTTATTTTTTTTGTGGGGTTTTTTTTTGTCCTCAAGGCTATCAGTGGCAAGCGGGTACCCAATGGATTTGAAGACAGAGCTCTGCCCCACTTTCCACGCTTCTCCAAAGATCCAACAGCCAGAGGCTTTGTTTCTAACAGCTTCTACTCAGGTGAGGTGATAAGATGGCTGAACCTTTATAAATTAAATTAATCTAAAGGGTATCATTAGAAGAACAAAGAGATGGAACAAAAGTCATAAAATTGGACCCGTAAAGAAAAAGCTAGACAAATATCATTGAAATTGAAACAGACAAACTCTCTCTTTCTCTAAGTGGCATGTTCCTTCAGGAATGTCACTTTCATGACGACCCCTCCACATAAATCCATTTCCATCACCATCTTCCACCTGTCGTCATATGTGTTTCCATGTCTCTCTCGATGTTATTGCTCCATCGTCTTCTTGGTCTCCTCTGCATCCATTGTTTTGGCATTCATCCCTCCAAGATGGTTTGTTCAAGACTTTCACGCTGTTTGATGTGACCAAAATTAGCTAGTTTTTTCGGTTCTACAGCCTTTACTAGCCATTCTCTGTCTATTACCAAGCCCTTCCAAAATGGATGCATTTGTTCTTTTTAGAGCCCATGGCATTCTCAAGATCTTCCTGTGGCATTTCATTTAAAAACTGAATATTATCCTCGCTGCATTTTTGGTCATAGTCGTGATTCTAATCCATTTGTGGCAATTGGGTACATGCAGGATCGTAAAAGTTTGATCCCAGCTAGATATTTATTCTCTCAAGCTCACATCAGCAATATCCCAGTAACTTAAGATTTCTTTAAGTATGCTCTTAAATGGAAATAATTACACTTTAACACAATGTCTTGTCTGTTGTCAGTGTTAAACTTTAGTCTAAACAGAGCAAATCTGTCGCTACATCTCTACACCGCTGTGCTTATCGTTAGGGCTTTGAAGTTGTAATTTTTTTATTTGATGGGATGGATGAGAGTGGTTGAATAGAATTGGATGGGACAGGACAGGAAATTGGTTTAGATTAGTTTGTATTGGATCAAACTGGTTGGATGGTTTTATCAGTTTGGATTGGATCTGATTGGTTGGGTGGCACTGGTTTGGAATAGCACGAATTGGATCTGATTGGTTGGGTGAGAATGCTTTGGAATAGCATGAATTAGATCTGATGGGTTGGATGGTACTGATATTGAATAGCATGAATTGCATCTGATTGGTTAGGTCGGACTGCATTGGAATAGCATGATTGGATCTGATGGATTGGATTAGGCTGGTTTTGGAATAGCATGTATTGGATCTGATTGGTTGGGTGGGGCTGGTTTGGAATAGCATGAATTGGATTTGATTGGTTGGGTGGGACTGATTTGGAAGAGCATGAATTGGATTTGATTGGTTGGGTGTGACTGATTTGGAAGAGCATGAATTGGATTTGATTGGTTGGATGGGACTGGTTTGCAATAGCATGAATTGGATTTGATTGGTTGGGTGGGACTGATTTGCAATGGTATAAATTGGAAAGACTGTTTGGCTTGATTGGTGTTGGATTGGCATGTGTTGGATTGTACTGGTTGGAACAGTATTTTAATGTCAACATTTATCACTATTCAGAAGGAGGACAAGGGGGGGCTTTCATCTGAGGTGCCCAATCTCATAATGCCCATTAATTTAGACT
>JAOWAY010186387.1:0-10274 GCA_028565895.1 Goniobranchus geometricus | reverse complement strand
CCCCCCCAAAAAAAAAACAAAACACAACAACAAAAAAACAACAACAAACACACAAAAGACAAAACAAAACCCAAAACAAAATCAAAAGTATCTCAATGTTGTTAAAAAAAAGTATGGTGATTATTTAAAGGCTAGCATACTTATGTGTGTCATACGTAAGATGAGGTTCGAATGTCAAATCAATCAAAACCAACAAAGTTCATGCTCTAGTTCTGGGCAATATCCTTGAAAGTATTGGAGTATAACATGTACCTTAAACATACCTATTGACCCAAAATAAATGACACCGCGTAAAACCGCTATATCTCCGAAACGAATACACCGATCACCGCCAAATTTGAACTGAGACAAGTTTGTTCAACCGGAAATTGGGTCGTGTTAACAAAAAAGGACTCACTCATCTTCTGCATGAGGAACCAGTATGACATTAAGAAGCGATCATTTGCAGTAAAAGCATATCTCTCAGTGACAGTCAATTTGTAAAACATGACATTTCTTTGCCAGAGAGAATACGGTGTTGACATTCCTAACCCAAGCAAATTGCCAAATAAGGCAACTATCTTGAGGTGGACGTCATTTTTTTTTCTTCTCAGAAGTATGGGTCTGTAGAGAACAAAAAACTGTAAGTCGAACTCTCGATTGACGCACAGTGGACGACAAAAGAACCGAAGGACACATGAAAAGCTTTAAGCAGTCCTTGAGTCAGTTAAAAATTCACCCAAGAAATCAATCAGAAGACGGAGTCTAGATTTATAAATTCCATGGAGTTGTCAACAGTCGAGGCACAAATCGTCCTTGGTCGGCCCACAGCCCTGATCTCAACCCTATGGACTTTCATTTGTGAGGCTGTCTTAAAGACAAACTATGCGGACCAGCTTTAGGAAGCCTCTATGAGCTCAGGGCACATACCAAAAGACACATTAAAGATAATCTAAAAGAGAAATGTCATAACGTCATTGCACATTTTGTGAGACGTGTTGAAATGTGCATGGAGCGAAATGGACGACATTTGGAACATGTGCTATAACGTTTTCACCTGACAATAAATTTGTATGTAATTTTGCCATAAATTTTCCGGATAATTTGTCTTTAAGCATCGAAATTTTCACGGAAATATTATGAGTTGTACAGATTTTATTAACTTTTTCGACAGTATCAATTGTTTTGGGTCACCCTGTATTCATGTTTTGGGTCACCCTGTATTCAGCTATTTTCACTAATCACTATCATTTATTGGAAGACATTTTCAATTTCACGTACAACTATAACATATCACTTAAAATAAGTTAAAAAGCCACTTCGCAACCCAAACCGGATTTTAATCATTAAAAACCAAAGAATGGACCCATATAAAAGGATTGCTTTCTTTTATTTCTTCGTACTTTGCTAATAATTTATCTCTACCTCTCTACCAATTGCTACACCTTAAGACTGGCAGGCATTCGATAAAATACCAACTGCTGTCTTCTTTGTCTTTGCTCACATCTGAAACGCGGTTTACATGGTCATGTCAAACTGAGTTGTATGTTATTTCTTTCTTTGTTTAAAAATTAACTTGTAAGTCAATGTTGCATTCACGCCTCTTGTAATTATAAAATAGAACCTTACCTTAGACCTTAGTCCGTCCCTTGCCCTTGGCACATCGGGCTGATATCATTTTCCACACATTTCTGTCCTTGGCTGTTGTTTCTGCCTCATTCCAAGTTAAATGTCTTGATTTCAGGTCTTTTTCGAAGGTATCCCTCCATGTCAGTTTTGGTCTACTCTCTTTCTCTTTCCTTTAGGCTTCCATTTAAGAACACATTAGGGGAATTGGTACTCATTCATTCGGAAGACATGTCACAACCATCTCATTCTTCTTTCTTCTATGTGTTCTGTAATGTTCTTTGAATTTGTTTTCAATCGGATATCGATGTTTTTCATCTTGGCTAAAAATGTAATGCCGAGGATTTTTCTTAAGCATCTTTGATGCAATGAATTTAATTTTTTGCTTTCCAGAGCGTCTATAAGATAATAAATGAGCTTACAAACAGTGGAAAGAAATCACAGGTGCCAATGAAAAGCAAAGATGGGCAAAGATTGAAGACAGAACAGGAAATTGAGAATAGATGGATCGAACACTTTCAGTCGGTGCTGAATCAACCACAATCTGCAGAGTACTTGGTTATTGAGAACAAGCACACTACTTTAGACATCGATACAGGCCCAATATTAATAAAGGAAACTCGTAAAGCCATAAGAAAACTGAAAACCAACAAGGCCGCAGGAGTGGACGGTATACAACCGGAACTACTCAAATATGGAGGTGACCCCATCGCTGAAATGTTGCAATCTCTTTGTAACTCCATATAGAGCCAGGAAAAAAAACATCAGAAGAATGGAGAATTGGAACCATTATCACTCTTCCAAAAAAGAAAGACCTCAGCAACTGTTCCAGTAGGTGAGTCATAACACTTCTCTCATTGCCTAGTAGAGTCCTGTGCATAATAATCCTAAACACAATTAAAGCAAAGATTAGCGATTTTCTCAGAGACGAACAAAGCGGCTTTAGATCAGGTCGATTATGCACTGATGCCCTTTTTTTGCTCTGCAAAACATCACTGAAAAAACAACAGAACAAAATATTCCAATTTTCATAAATTTCGTGGACTTTCAAAAAGCCTTTGATAGCAAACACAGAAAAACGATGTGGCAGATCCTTTCAGCATACGGAATTCCAACAAAAATTATAAAAATGTGATTAAAGCATTGTACAGTCAGACAAAATGCAATGTAAAACTCGGTCAAAAAAATAACAAACACTTCCTTTATCCAAACTGGGGTAAAACAAGGATGCGTTCTGTCCCAGTTCCTGTTCACACATGTGAACATGTACTTACAAGACAAGAGGGAAAAGGCTATGGCATCTGCCTAGAAGACTGTCACACATTTGATCTCAACTTTGCCGATGACATTGCTATGTTTGATACAAGCAAGGAAAAGCTACAATAATGTACGGAGGATCTAAAAAGAAACGCAGAGAGAATAGGAATGCGCTTTAATGCCAAAAAATGTGAAGTAATGTCAACACTGGGAAATGACATAAAAATCGAAATTGATGGTGAAGAAATAAAGCAAACAGATGCCTTCACATATCTTGAAAGTAAAATCACTAACAACAGCAATGCAAATGAAGAGATTAAAATAAGACGTGGAAAGGCAAATGCTGCATTTGGGAAAACGGCTACAATAATGAAATCAAAAAGCATAAATCTGAAAAATAAAATAAATATTTACAATGCCATCATAATGCCTATCATGCTTTCCGATAAAAAAAAACCATGGCAACTAGAAGGTAAATGTATAGGTAAGTAACCAAATAAAAACAATTAAGCAAACATGCAAGTAAACAAGTAAATAAATAAATAAATAGATAAATAAATAGAGGTTGAATCCCAGCATAGAAGACTGGAGGAACCTGGCCAATACGATCCAGTTTGCCAGTTCTAGCACGAGGTAAATCTCTGCCTCGGGTATCATCACTCTTTGGCATGATACTGTCACTGTGTACCACATTCGTGCCCGCAAAAGGCCCAGCAAACCAGACCTTTCCTCCAGAGCAGATGTTTGGTAACTTAGCCATAAAAGCGTAGTACTACCAGATGCGTGATACAAGCCTACAAGCCAACGAATGAGTAACCCTACAGATCCCAAGACGCGGGTGGGAAATGTAGGGCCTCACTCATCACCCAGCAACGGGCCATGACGGCGGCAAGACAACCACGGGCAAGACAACCACGGGATACGGAAATACACCGGCACCATAGACAAAACTCCACTGGAAAACACGGCCAAAAGAAACGACACACGTCAAGCAACCAAATAAAGGCCCTGATATAACAAAAGCATCCAAGCTAAGTTGAAAAGGGCTGAAATTCTTCTCTCCAACTACAACATCATGTATGAGATAGGAGTCCTGCCAAATCCATATTCATAAAGCTCCCCAAAAAGTTGGGTGCCATTGAATGTAGCCAGCACAGAACAATAAGTATTATGAGTCAGACAACAAAGATCTTATTCCAGATAATAATGAAAAGAATGAGCAATAAAATACCACCAGAAATGAGCAAAGAACAATTTGGCTTTGTAAAAGAAAAAGGAACAGATAACAAATTTAATTCTTAAATCTCTTATGCAAAGATCCATCAAAAAGCAAAAATGACTCCATCTCTACTGCATAGCCTATTCAAAAGCATTTATCCCAGTAAAACACAACCCCCTTTTCCAAACTTTAAGCTCCTTGGGATTCTCACCACACCTTTTAAACATACAGTGTTCTAACTTTTGCAGAAATGAAGGACACCAAAGGTATACAAATTGATGGGGTGAACCTGACAAATCTGCGTCACGTCTTAGCCGCTGTGCTGATGGCTTACGCACCACAGGACTTCCAACTAATGTTACACAGATAAGTAACAATTGTAGAAATACAAGGATTGTTGCTGAATGTAAAAATGACAGAATGAATGGCTGTGTCCAAACAAGATGAAGATCTGACACTGAATTCAAACTTAATGAGTAAAGGAACAGGGATAAAGCAGGTGAAAACATTCAAGTACCTTGGCACTAAACTCACAGATAACTGTGAAGATATCATGGAAACAAAACATAGAACTGCGATAGCGAAATCCGCAATTTACATATTAAGACCCGTCCTTCCTTCTTGAAAATAAAAAATAAAAATTAAATTGCAAATACCATTGTACAGACATATTATGTTACTTCCACCCTACTATTTGCCTGTGAATCCTGGACATCAGGCACAGACTGCCTCAAAACATTTTGAATCATTGATTTGTGAATTTTCCTGACACTTTTACAAATACCCTTATCAGCCAAAATTAGTATGACAAAGGGCTGGGGTAAAATTTTCAAGAGAGAGAAATAGTCAGCATCATTAGAAATCAACAGATGAGATTTTTCTGCCATGTTTGGAGACAAATAGTATTTGAAAATGTGGTGATGGGTGGGCACAGTACACTAAAGGTTTAAGGGCCACTGGCAGACAGCAGACAACTTTCTGGGCAGCTTTGAGACAAAGTTCTTGCAACATTTCTTCAACCTTTACATTCACAATAACAGTTTATGACAGACCAATGTGAAAAAAAAATGATCGGCAACATGCTGATAAGCACTCGCCACTTCTGATGATGATGGTATTGATACATTTTAATTTAGAATACCATCAATAGATATATCTAGGAATAGATAGCTGTGCAGAGAGAAATCTGTAGTGAAAATAGGCAAAGATTTCCACATGAACATTTAACATGACATTTAGAACTGCTCTTTCTGTTCATTATGCCTCAAGTTGTTCCATCAGGGATTTCAACATTTTTCATCATTTCATAGGTCAAGTGAAATAAAAATTATAACTACAAAAAGAATGATATATTTAAAAAGAAAACAATAAAAATGTCAATAAAACTGGTTTTGAGGAGCAAACAACTAAGCCTATGAATAGGTCTTGGAGTATAATGCTGTAAAATGTCAGGTGTATCCCCTTTTGAAATACAGAAGCACTGCATTTTCTTTTCTTTTATTTGTCGTCTTCAGGATACTTACCAGCACAAGTTTTCTCGTATTGTTTTCTGGCTTCATCCATTGTAGTTTGAAACTGTTTCAGAGTGTCTTGAGGTAAACTTGATCCCGAACTTTCGCAGTCAGCCAGTGCTGATGTGAAGCAATCCACCATGTCTTTTTGCATCCTGGCATATATGGAAGAAATATGATGAGATAAAATTTCTTATTTTTCTAATGACACGAATAAAAAGAATAAAAAGAGCGGTCAAACTGTTAAGGACTCAATTTAGCTCTCCCTGAAGCCATATTGAACACATGATGGAATATTGGAAATTAAAGACATTATAGACTGTCAAAGGATCAAAAAGTTTGGCCACATTATCAGAATGCCAATGGACCAGCCAGCCCTTCGAGCTTACATGAACATACATTCTGGGCTACAAAACAGAAAACGGCCTAGCAGATGGAGTGATGGTGTCTCGGACACCCACCACTTCAATAGCATGTCAGTGATTCATGCCTCACATCTGGCATCTTCACCTTCACGACATGATACCCCTGGGTAAAGGTGGTAAGATAAATCATAGTCAGTTACTTTTAATCTAAAGACATTTCAGAAAACTGGAAATTAAAGACATTTTAGAGCAATGGAATTTAAATTGCATTTGGGTATAGTGAACATGTCACTTATGTGCCAAATCAGACAAAATTCAAACGGGATTCAGTTGACTATAATTTGTCTTTACACAGGTAACATGGGCAAATCATGCATGTAGAGTAACCTTTCAAATTACTAAAACAGAAATAAAATGTTGCCAATATGAAGTAAATTTCTCCTGTCTTTGTTTTCCTTCACGCAAAACCTAGCTGGATCATGTACGATGTTAAGATTCTATTGCTGGTAACATTGTAACCTTCTGCACTCAAACTAGTGCACTTATTCTTCTTCTTCTTCCTCCTCCTCCCCTGCTCCTCCTTAAAGAACATAGCTTCCTTTAAGGTAGACCACAGAGAGAGGAAGAAGGAGGAAAAATTTAGCATTTTTATTTTTTAATGAATGAAATGTCTCTATCAAATTTTAGAGACAGACAAATGAACCATGAAATGACAAATTTGTGTCTGTTTCAACTACAAAAACAATTGTATGATGTCTCCTGCAAACATTTATTGAATGCTGTGGGGCTTAGGAATTTTACAGACTTTGGCATGAACATAAATGGCAGGTGGCCTGCACATCAATTTAATAAAATTTTGATCAGTATGAAGACAAATTTAAACAAAGTCACTGACTAGAAAAATCAACTTCAATTTTTCTAAAACAAATGTGAATAAGATAAATCTCATTTCCTTTGTAGCCTAAATTCTGTGACACATCTAAAGCAACACATATAAAACTCTAATCAGGACATTGTGTGCATATTTCCAGAATGCTTACCGGCACATTGCATCAATGTTTCCAGATTCAACGGCACTTTTGACATTTTGAGCATGACTTATGCATTGCACAACTTCCCCACATGTCTCACCATGTGCAAGGGCCGTGACTGTCATGAGGGAAAATGAAAACTTTGTAATTTCATTACTTAAAACAATCTTGATGGTAGCACACATTTCTATTATATCAACAATTTGCAATTCTGACTTTATCGCTAAACTCTCATCATTATCAATGGTCAATTTTGTTCTGGGTTTATCTTTACACTTTCATTATTATCATCAGTATAAATGGTCACTTTTGTTCTAAGTTCATCGTTACACTCTCATCATTATTAATTGTCAATTTTGTTCTGCTCTGAGTTTTGAGCTCATTTACAATACTATCTGCATTAATTTCATATTTCGTTTTCATGATATTTTCAATACAAAAGGTCAATATTGTTATTTTTATCTTAAACAATGTACATGAAGACAAATAGCAACTTCTTTAGTTTGGGTCTTTAGGCATGGCTAATGCAGTTAATTCATGAGGTTGCTGCAATTTAAATCAACTGAAAAAAATCAAAGATGTGATGAGTATTACTACCTTCTTTCAAGTCCTTTCTTTCATTTAAAGGGGGAAAAACGTTGTATCATGTCAATTTTCATATGTGATTTATAATTAGAATGGCAAGAATGATGAAAATTGATGATGAAACAAGGAGAAAAATGGAAATGGAATGTTTAGAGACGTTCAACAGGCAATTGTATTCATTGTAAAGCAATCATTCGACAATCACCTAGCATTGGAATCATTGCTACTTCCAAATGTACAGCCCTGTCTCAAATAATTTTGATGAGATGGACGATGCCTCTCTTTCATCCCATTATGACTGTGGTATTTGATGAGGACTGAACTTTCCACAGCACCCCCCGTTTGCAGCCCTCTCATTCCCTGCGACATGCTATTGCTGTGATCAGTGAGATTTGATTGGCTAATTAAACTGTAAAGCACATTCCATTGAACACGTTGGGCCAAGATACTTAATACGTCATATTGGTGACGAGTTATGAACCCTTAAATTATGAAAGAAATCTTTTTCTACATTTGGATTTTATGCTTAATTTTGTATTTTATTCATATACTTCAATCTATCCTGCATATCGAGCAATCAGTTACTTTGTCCATTTCTAATCAGCTTCATTTTTCCGATGGTTCTCTTTTTTTTTTTTGTCCAGCATGTTTTCGTAAGTGAATTATTTCAAAACCATCTTTGGCTATAATAAATGTTCTCTGGGTGAATTTTAACGCCGCTTTTTTCCACGGAACAGCTCTTCATTGTACATTAAAAGCTGTACTTATTAATTCTTCTACAAAACACATTAATTTCTTTTTTACACGGAAAAGGATGTAGAGCTAGGTATTGTTATATTCAAAAATGTTTGCATACTGTCATAGAAATATTGGTATCAATATATTCTCTTTGATCCTTGATTATGATTTGTTGAAATAAAGAAGAGCTCTTGCTCAC
Source organism: Goniobranchus geometricus (assembly GCA_028565895.1). Taxonomy (NCBI): domain Eukaryota; kingdom Metazoa; phylum Mollusca; class Gastropoda; order Nudibranchia; family Chromodorididae; genus Goniobranchus; species Goniobranchus geometricus. Next base: position 1,764 of record JAOWAY010186387.1, on the reverse strand, counting down.
AAAATGGTCACCTTTCAGCTCCTTTTTTTCTTATACAGTGTATTACAATCTCAATACATCAAAGAGGCCTTGTTGCCAGCCTTTGTACATTTTCAGTTAATTTAGATTGTCTTGTGAGCAAGGGGCTCTAGAAACAGTTTCCGTATTCAAGTGCAGGCCAAACACAAGATGTAAAAAAATTATAAACTTCATATCCATAAATATTTCAAATTACATGCAATAGATCACACTCAATAGTCTGTTTGTTTTGTTTACATTCATTTATATTAATATAAAACTTCAGGTTTTGATCAAAAATAACTTGTACATCTCTTTCTGATTCTGTCACTGCTAGTGGAGTGGATCCATCTTAGTGAATGAGATAAGAATAGGAGGAATAATTCCCCCCAATGAATTTAAACTGCCAATTGCCATACCATTTGAATAAAGATAACAAATTCTTCTGAAGTGAACAGTGTATATGTGGCTGAGCTGCATATTTTATGCCGTCAGCAAATATTCAACAAGAAGATGAAATAATTTCTGTAAGATCACTGAACAAAACAAACCTGAGAAACAACACTAGCCAGAACTTTCAAATTAGATATTTTATTTCTCACTAAAGCCCTTCGCTTACGATAGTAAACTTTGCCAGATATCCCATAAGTTTTCAGCTTGATGAATAATCTTTCATATGGAACAGAATCAAAAGCTTTTTGAAAGTCAAGTGCATAACATCAATGTCTACCTATATATTATTTTGATGCAATCCTCTATAACTTGTGCGTTCCATACGATCTTCTATTTCTAAATCCATATGGGCTGTCGTAATTGAAGAAAATTCATGACATTGTCTTTCAAAATGCATAAAAATTATTTGCATACGGTGCACATAAGGCTAATGGGTCTGATGTTTTCAGCAGATGTAAAAATTAATTACCAAAGTGCAGAAAATACTCACAGGCCATGAGAACTGCAAATCCAGCCAAAAAGTACATGTTGTCTTTAGATAGCTGCCTTGAGCCTTTCTGTGGGTGTAAAAGAGAGACAAAACATAAACAACATAGAAAACATTAACCAATTACAGTGACATAAGCAAATATATATTTATATGACTGACTCATGAACATATAAATCATAAAACAATATCAACAAAAATGGAAATAAATGTATGACAGCTCAGCCTAACATAAAAGTCATGAAGAAACATAAACAATGACAAAAAACAGCAACAATGTAATGAAATATATGAACACTTTTTAAATCTACAAAACATGAAACAATAACAACCATAACAACAACAAAAATAACAAACAACGTACGCAAATATATCAACACCTTATCAATGAAGAACTCATAAACAATAACAACAACACTGTAAGCATATTGATCTGTATGAACACTTAATCAGCAAAGAAACCCTGAAACAATAACAACAAAGTAAACAAATACATGAACACCTTATACTAGAAATCCTGAAACAACTGTGTTGGCGAATATATGAAAACTTTATTAAGGTAGAAATCATGAAAATGTAAGCAAAAATGAACACCTTAAGAATGACAACAACAATGTAAGCAAAATGAATATCTTATCAAGGAAGAAACTATGAAAGAAACTTTATACCATCGTGTGAAAACTTAGGTCAGTTGTAAATCAAAGAAACATTCAAGAAAACGATAATAGCAAGCAATGCCACATTGAAAAGAGAAAGAAAATGAGAGAGAGAGAGAGAGAGAGAGAGAGAGAGAGAGAGAGAGAGAGAGAGAGAGAGAGAGAGAGAGA
>JAOWAY010186276.1:0-10275 GCA_028565895.1 Goniobranchus geometricus | reverse complement strand
GTGTATGATCTACAGTGACATGAGTCCATGTGGAGAATATAATAAGACATAGCATATATTATCTACAGTGACATGAGATTGTGTGGAGAATATAATAAGACATAGCATGTATCATCTTCAGTGACATGAGTCTGTATGGAGAATATAATGACATAGCGTGTATGATCTACAGTGACATGAGTCCATGTGGAGAATATAATAAGACATAGCATATATTATCTACAGTGACATGAGTCTGTGTGGAGAATATAATAAGACATAGTATGTATCATCTACAGTGACATGAGTCTGTGTGGAGAATATAATAAGACATAGCATATAGCATCTACATTGACATGAGATTGTGTGGAGAATATAATAAGACATAGCATTTATGATCTACAGTGACATGAGTCATTGTGGAGAATATAATAAGACATAGCATGTAGCATCTACATTGACATGAGTCTGTGTGGAAAATATAATAAGACACAGCATATATCATCTACAGTGACATGAGATTGTGTGGAGAATATAATAAGACATAGCATGTATCATCTACATTGACATGAGTCTGTGCGGAAAATATAATAAGACATAGCATGTATCATCTTCAGTGACATGAGTCTATATGGAAAATATAATAAGAGACAACATGTATCATCTTCAGTGACATGAGTTTGTGAGGAGAATATAATAAGACATAGCATGTATCATCTGCAGTGACATGAGTCTGTGTGGAGAATGTAATAAGACATAGCATGTATCATCTACAGTGACATGAGTCTGTGTGGAGAATATAATGAGACATAGCATGTATCATCTACAGTGACATGAATCTGTGTGGAGAATATAATAAGAGACAACATGTATCATCTTCAGTGACATGAGTCTGTGTGGAGAATATAATAAGACATACCATGTATCATCTACAAACGAAATGTGATGGATATTTCTTTCACCTCTACTTAAATGATTTACATATGAAATTTTAGAAAAATATACAAAAGATCTTTTTTTTTAATGGCATGACATCAAACTGCAGTTAGGTAAGCTATTTCAAAAACTTGATGTATTTGTCTGCAAAAAACAAACAAACATACAAACAAATTAAGAACATAAATATTCAGAGATATAAGAGATGTTAGTCCATGAAGGAAGTTATTTAAAGTGATGACATTAAAGTGTATGCTAATTTTTAAGGTAGATCTGAATTTTTTTTAGATTTTAAAGGTTATCGACTTCATTCAAAACTCTTTGTTTTCTTCAAAGTAAACACTTTGGGAATTTTTGTTCTGCTTTCCGTTTCTTGCGTCATTTGTTTGGAACATTTTATTGTACATTTTTAAGAACAGAGATTGACAAGGACACATTCTTATTAATTGCATGTCTGCTCAGACTGTGAAATTTGCTAAACCACAACTTAATGGAGACTGAGAACAGTTAAGAAAACTTTTACTAATTATTCCAAGTAGACATTATCTCTCAGGATAAAAGTTGAGACAAATTGTAATTGTTTGCACCATTTTGTTGCCTTAGCTATTATAAGAGTGAAAAGATTTGACAAAAATCTTTTTGTTTTGGGCATGATGTAAAGAAATTATTTGAGTTGCTGTAAACAAAATGCAGTAAAACCATTTTGTATTGCTTTTTTTCCCTGCGACAAAGACAGCAAGCCATTTACACCGCCCACAAACAAACAAAAACAACAACAACAAAAACATAAAACAAACAAACAAAGCAGTGACAGTTTATGTATGGAACAGTAATAATCACATTGCTTTTGGATACCTTACATATTTTTCTTTCTTTCCTAACATGAGTTTCACCGTTTTCGTATATTACATATTTTAATGCCCTAATATGAAATGTACTTAAGTATGGTATCTCCAAATTTCCATATATGCTGTTGCCATAAAACTGCAGGAATATTGCTGCAGCCACAGAATTATCTCCTGCAAATGCTAGTAAAGTGGCATCCCAGTATTCACAAAGATTTATAGATTAGGTCCTGAGTCGGTGGAGAAATCAAAGAGAGAACTGAATTGACCTTATACGAAGAGGAGACTGCAAGACATCTTTATGTCAAGTTATAACATTTTAAAATTATCAAGGATTATGAATACACACAACCCCACACCCATAGAGTCCAGACCTGCGCCTGGATAGGCGAAAAAATCAGGATCTAACTAGGAAAAAAACAGGATCTCGCAGAAAAAAATCAGGATCAGCAAGCTATTTACTCCACCTTTCTTGCTTGGTGACGCTTTACACCACACACATGGCACTTTACAATGATTAGTGGCCATTTGCCACAACATGTCAGAGGAACAGAATCTCATCAGGTCACCCAACTTGTTTTCAGCCATGGTGCTGACCTCGGCCATTGATGCCTGAGGTAAAGTCTTACATACTTACTTTTCAGTGGAACAATTTTCACAATATGAACTCTTTAATTCCTATACAATTACTGCTTTGTTCAAAATATTTTGTAGATATTAAATGCTTGTCTTATTTTTCTTACATTTGTATAAATGTACAGGGGCTTGTACACCAGAAGTGGGAGAAGCACAGGGGGACAAATCCTCAAGAGACGGAAGCACTGACAGCCAAAAGAAAGGCATTTTAGTTTTGTCTCGCCAGCCATCAACAACCTGCACAATGTCACCAAGAAGATCCCGCAGTAATTCAGGTAAATCTGGTCCTAGGTGAAAATCTAGCAGTAATTCAAGTAAATCTGGCCCAAGGTGAAGATCTAACAGTAATTCAGGTATGTCTGCCTGTAGGTGAAGATCTAATAGTAATTCAGGTATAACTGGCCATGGGTGAAGAGCTAGCCATAATTCAGGTATGTCTGGACCTAGGGGAAAGTCTAGCCATAATTCAGGTATGTCTGGCCCTAGGTGAAGATCTAGCAATAATTCAGGTATGTCTGGCCCTAGGTGAAGATCTAGCCATAATTCAGGTATGTCTGGCTGTAGGTGAAGATATAATAGTAATTCAGGTATAACTGGCCGTAGGGAAGATCTAGCCATAATTCATGTAGGTCTGGCACTAGGTGAAGATTTAGCAGTAATTCAGGCATGTCTGGCCGTTGTTGAAGATCTAACAGTAATTCAGGTATATCTGGCCTTAGGTGAAGATCTAGCAGTGATTCAGGTATGTCTGGCACTACATGAGGATCTAACAGTAATTCAGGTACAACTGGCCGTAGGTGAAGATCTAGCCATAATTCAGGTATGTCTGGCCCTAGGTGAAGTTCTAGCCATAATTCAGTTATGTCCGGTTGTAGGTGAAGATCTAAAACAGTAATTAATGTATGTCTGGCCGTAGGTGAAGATCTAGCAGTAATTCAGGTATGTCTGGCCCTTGTTGAAGATCTAACAGTAATTCAGTTATCTTTGGCCGTAGGTGAAGATCTAACAGTAATTCAGGTATGTCTGGTCGTAGGTGAAGATCTAGCCATAATTCAGGTATGTCTGACCGTAGGTGAAGATCTAGCAGTAATTCAGATATGTCTGGCCGTAGGTGAAGATCCAACAGTAATTCTGGTATATCTGGCCATAGGTGAAGATCCCACAGCAATTCAGGTATGTCTGGCCGTAGGTGAAGTTCTAGCAGTAATTCAGGTATGTCTGGTCCTTGTTTAAGATCTAACAGTAATTCAGTTATGTCTGGCCGTAGGTGAAGATCTAACAGTAATTCAGGTATGTCTGGCCATAGGTGAGGATCTAGCAGTAATTCAGGTATGTCTGACCGTAGGTGAAGATCTCGCCATAATTCAGGTATGTCTGACTTTAGGTGAGGATCTAGCAGTAATTAATAATGCAGGTATGTCTGGCCGTAGGTGAAGATCTAGCAGTAATTCAGGCATGTCTGGCCGTTGTTGAAGATCTAACAGTAATTCAGGCATGTCTGGCCGTTGTTGAAGATCTAACAGTAATTCAGGTATATCTGGCCGTAGGTGAAGATCTAGCAGTAATTCAGGTATTGCTGGCCGTAGGTGAACATCTAGCAGTAATTCAAGTATGTCTGGTCCTTGTTGAAGATCTAGTAGTAATTCAGATGTGTCTGGCCAGTTTTCCTTCTTTTCCAAATTTCACAAATTATGTCCTTTCACAAGTAATTGTAGTTAAGCAGAGGGCCCTAAATTCCTCTTAAAGGCCAGGTAATATTTGAACCAAATTGACTTCAGATGAACTTTGTCCTTTTCTTGTTTTGAAGTTCACTGGGATGCTCGTGTTGGGGGCGATGAATATGAAGCCAATGAGCAAGGCAAACAAGACCCAAAGATCTTCCAAGAGGCACTGATGGAAATCGTAGATGCCCAAAAAAGAAATTTGGACCAGTGGTGCTTTGCAGAGCATTTCACACCTCCCATACTTATGCAGGTCAGGAAGCCATAATTTGAACATACAAAATTGAACACCTTAGATATTAGTTTCTTGAACCGATCTTTATTTTAGTGTATTATGATTATTATAATATTATTTAACAATTTTTTTGATAAAGTCCAAGATGACTTTTAATTTTTTGTTACAAGATTAGTAACAGAAGGAATAAGTCAAAGTCAGGAAATGAATCTATTTACATTGATGCCTCGATCATAGTTTAAAAGGCTTTTGGTAGTTTCATTTTGTGTTCTCTTTTACTTTAACCGCGAACTTTTAAGTTTTTGCTTCATGATATAAAATGTGTAAAGGGTTTCCTAACTTAGGCTTACCCTTTCCTTGCACCATCAATTGCCGACACAATCTCCTACCCCTGCTAGCTTCAGAAGGTCATCCAGGCACATTCCTTGTGAAGATGCCTCATTCATGATGGTTCTTTTGTATATACCACTCTTCTCCTCAATATCTTTCCAGCTAGCTTCAAATGCCAAGCTCATAATGGCAGCCTTGATTCATCCATGCTTACAATTTGGTCTAAATTCCCCCCTCTTTTCTTGCATACTGTTGTTACGATATCCTCTGCCCGTGATCTTTCCAGTATCTCTTTGTTGCCAATACGATCATTCCACTTCACGTTTAAGATTCTCCTAAGGCATTTTGTTTGGAAACTCTTTAAGTTTTCTTTCCATTTCTTTCTTTGTTTTCCAATTCTCTGAGCCATGTAAGGACACTGATATCACAGTGATGTTGACAATGTTTATTTATGCGGTCTATCGTTAACTTCTTTGTTCACCAAATTTGAGTGAGCTTGTGGTTCATTCTTCGGCCATCATTTACATCACTGATGCAATTATCATCCTTGATTGTGATGCTCCCACGGTATTTAAAACTATCAACATCTTTTATCTGTTCGCCATGTATCGATATGGAGGTTTTCTTTTATCTGAAAGTCATTGATTCTGTTTTGTTTGTGTTGACTAGAAGACTTCCTTTACAAGTAGCTTTCTAGATGGAGTAAATTAAAATAATTTGTTGTATGCAATACACAGCTGCTAGATGTATCATTATGTCATGAAAAGGGACTTTGATTTCACAATGAGATCTTGTAATCAGTCACAACTCATGTCATAGGCCTTAATTCATTTCTATAATACAATCGCTAAAGATAGTTTCAATAGAATGAAAATGAGAAATAGGAATATCTCAATGGAGACCAAAGTAAGGGTATTAAGGACATATGTCTGGTCAGTACTTTTATCTGGTTGTGAATGCTGAAATATTTCAACAAATAGGAGGAAAAGCGGCAATGTGGTTTCTGAGAAGGATGCAAAGAATCTCATGGAAAGAAAAAAAAATGCAGTACTGGAAGAAGCAGGAGTATAAAGATCATTGCCAAAAACAATTAGACAGAGACAACTGAAATTTTCAGGTCGTATGAATTGACATAAGGAACTCGAACATGTAGCTCTGACTAGAAAAATTAAGGGGACAAGGAGTAGGGGCAGGCAGAGAGTGACATATATTTGGACAATGTAAATCACTGGATGATAAATAAAAAGCAGGAATATAATAAAAAGAACTTCCTGAGATTTTCTGAACACAGAAGTGAATAGCGTGTCATGATCGTCAATGTCTGCCTCAGGCTGGTGCTTGATGATGATACTGTATATGTTATTATCAGATTTTATTTAGCACACAAAGAAACCAAGTTTTAACACATTCAATTTCTGTTATGAAGTAACTGAGTATATTATCAGTACTCTCATTTCCATTCAAATTTCATCTAACGGCTAACAGACATGAGACCATATTCTTCAGACAAGTATATTTCATGCGACTATGATTGATGCAAACAGAAAATTACTCACAACATGGGTTTTTCAATATTTACCTGTCCATATTTCATGATAATCTTATACTTTTGGGTTGTTGTTTTTTCCCCTTAATAATACAGGTGTTGCAGGAAGCTTCTTACAGCCTTCCATTTGTTGAAACGTACCATCACAAGAGGGATCAGACTCTTATGCTAATTCTTCACAACCCATTCAGTCTGGAGCTTCACAATATCATTGACTGGCATAAAGAACTTCATTCAAATGTTGGATTCAGGTGTGGACAAGATAATGTTTTGTATGCCAAGTTCACTTTGAACAGTATCTTAAAAATCCTCTTGTTTCTTGTTAGGTTTTAAATATTTTGAATAGATATATTTAGATGAGGTTTGTTTCAGGCAAAATTGTATCTGACTTTAGTGTTTTTTAGAGTTCATTTGTATAATTAACTGTTGTCATTTCCTTCCCCCTTCATCCGTTCCCTGAGCTGTAAGGCCCCAGTTCTGAAATTCCCTTCTATCCATCCTGCTCAGCCATCCCAGCAATGAAATAAATCGAAAAATTGCTACTGTTGTGCATGAATTTACATCAATATGTAAAAATGTCAAAGTAGTTCCCTTTTAATTGGTCTGAAAACTTATATACATAATTTTTTTCGCTTCTATTTAATTGACTACGCCATTTTAGTCATGATAAGGCATTTATTATGGTCTGCTTCATGATTAAATAACACACTCACCATTCCTGCACTCCTCATAGAACACTTCCGAACTTACACGTAAATCTAAACAAAAAGGGAATTAGATTTCCAAAACTGTACATAAATCTGGAAGAAGAAAAGAAATAATATCTCAACACATGTTGTATCAATACTGGTACACCAGGTCCACCTGCTTCATATTAATATTCTTGTTTCTTACCCCAGAAATTACCTGGAATATACGGCTGAATCAATTGTTGACTGGCTAAAGGAGAAAGAGGCTGAATATCAAGCACTCATGTTGTCAGCTGAAGTGGAAAGTATGCAGAAAGAGGAGGAAGAAAAAGCCAAAGCAGCTGAGAAGGCGGATAAAAAGGCGAAATCACCTAGAAAATCTCGTAGGATGATGATTCTTTCATGTCTGTTGAAACACAAATTTTGCCTGTTGATTTCCAATTGCATTTAATTTAAGCTGTTTTGATTTTCCACACTTTGGTATTATCTGGAATGGTCATAATACTAAACTCACGATTAGAAAAAATTATTTGACTTTTTTGACAGCACATCCTCTTCATTCAATTCAGATTCCTCAGCAACCTCTATTAGACCTTTTTGAAGAAATTTCAGTGTTTTGTTTTCTGTGGAAGTTAACTAAAGGGGGACGGGAGTGTCTAGATCCTCTTTTGTTTTCAATGATAATTCAACATTGAATTTAAAAAGCTCTTTGTTGATTACCATTGTTTGGTTAATAACTTTTTATTTCCATTTTTCTTCATTCTATTTATTAGCTTCACGATCCAAGTCTCCAAAAGGTTCCCGTAACAGCAGTCAAGAAAGAGTCAGCAGCGCATCTTCCAATCCGTATATCCGTCAGGGCTCGCTGAAGGCGTGGCAGGCGGAACAAGACAAAATTGCTGCTGAAGAAGAAGAAAAAGAAAAAGCCAAGCTAGAGAAAAGGACAAGATCGGCTGAAAAACTGAGGGAAAAGGTAGAGTGGACATTTGGTCATTTCCTGAAATCCTAAAATCTTCTCAAGGGCAAGGCAAATAATTACAATAAGGAGAGATTAATGAAAAGAAAGAAATAATAAAAGATCAATGTTTTAAATTTTTTTTTTCAAAAAACGAAGGGAGATAATTCTAAAACAATACTTTGTGCCATTTCATGACCATATTTCATCACTTCCATTCATTTTGATAAATTTTGAGATTTCTTGGCTGGGTTAAAATCCTTTTTTCATGTTCAGATTTTTCATTTGCTGGCTGGTAGAGTATTCATTTGATAGTGTAAGATTTTCTGCAAAATTTATAAGCGTTTTTATCTAAACCTTTGAAGGCGTTTAAAGCTCATGGACCCGTCCAAGCTGAAGTTTGTCTGCCGAAGCGTAGTTTGGGATTTTGAGACTAGGGATGAGATTTGAATCGTCTCTAATCCACCAGAAATGTACCTAAGTTTTGGGTGTTGTTGAGAGGGTCTTTGATAGCAAGAAGTTTTTAAAGAGAATTCATGTAATGAAAATTGTCTTCTATTTTCCAATACTTTGTCAGCAAAACAAATTGTGCAATTACAGTTTTATACATTTGTACGAATTTTTTTGTTTTGATTACTGTTTTTCTTTTCTTTGATATTTTGTAGGGAACATTAAAGTATATTTGGGCAAAATTAGAAACATATTTTCCCATCTCAATTAAAATTTCTGTCATCTTTTCTTCCCCAGGAGGAGAAAGAAAAAGCAGAAAAGGCTAAGAGCCCAAGAGGCAGTGCAAAGTCTCGACATTCAAAGTCGGAGGTCGATTCAACTGCTGTTCCACAGCCGGAAACAGCCGCTAAAACAGATGAGCCCAAGGAGGAAGAAAAGTACTGGCCTGTAAGTTAAGTTTTACATGGTGATAGTTTGGATGGGGATTGTCTATAAGGCAGATTACCAAAAAGTTCTAGAAGGCATTTTTATAATTCTTGAAATGGATTGAAGAACATCCCAGGAAATATGATAATTGTCAAACAATTTGGGTGCTGTTGAGAGGGTCTTTGATAGCAAGACGTTTTTAAAGAGAATTCATGTAATGAAAATTGTCATTGATTCATTTGGATAATGCAGCAAAATGGGATATTTTCTCTCCGTCTATCTCCCCACATCTTTTCTCCCTCCGCAGTTCTCAGGCTACAACACAGGTAATCAATTGATCCATGTATCAGGCATCACCACAAGCCTGTTCCCATCAGATGGAGGACAAATCAAAACAAACAGGACAGAATTTGCACAAGGTAGAATAATGTTATCTCGTGCTTCCACCTTTTACTTTTCATGACAATTTTAACATTATTTTCACAAAGCATATTGACTAACATGTCTGAAGAGAGCTTTGACTTGATGTTGACCAAAATTGATGACTTTTCTAGCAGACCCAATTTTTGATGTCCTTACAAATATTGAATAATTATGTGTTTGTTTATTTTTTATTTCAAAGTTAGCAGAAAGGAATTTATCTATTTTTCCCCTGAAAGATTCAATATAAGATATTAATATAAATCAAGAAAAAAAAATGATCAGAATTATATTTTTATTGTTTTCCTTTCTTGTCAGGTACCACAACAGTTCAATCCACTGTCATCAAAGATTCTCACATCTTCAGCGTACATATTCTCAATCCAAGAGAGGACATGGGTTTACCAGAGGACTATGAAGCAGATTTGAAAGCAATGGAAGAGTCTACCATCAATTGCCGGTCGGAATTGTCTACTGCTGATAAGTCAGAAACAGAAAAATCAGAGAAAGGTAAAGATTTAAATGACGGTGAAAAAACATAAATTTCAAAATAATTTTATAAATACAATATTTAGTATGCTCATACTGGTTCTTGAACTTGAGTCTTTGATCATACGAAATCTCCTCACTGGCTTCCCGTGGAACAATGAATCCAATTAAAAATCGCTTGTACCAACTACAAATGTCCGAATGACCAGGCTCCACATTATCTGAAATACCTTATCATCATAGATTCCATCACAAAATCTGCATTTGTCATGTTCTACACTACTGATTAACACTGTCACAAAAACAGAGTTTTCGGAAAAAGCTTTTCAAAACACTGCCCTCAGTATCTGGAACTCTTTATATACAAAAAGACAGAATTCCACAAATCTTTTGGCCTTAGAATTATATTTAAAAACTGAAGTTTTCAAACATCGTTGTGATACCTGGATTTTCAAGGAATTTTGTTAGGCGCTATTGAGAGCCTATGGGTGGAAGCTTCAGCGTGATATGAATTGATTCCACAAACAATACAGAACTTTATTTAACTGATTCACTCCGGAATTATTTTGCTGTACGGACGGAATTATTTTTAGATTTTCGCAAGTCGCACTGAAGCCT
>JAOWAY010186165.1:0-10276 GCA_028565895.1 Goniobranchus geometricus | reverse complement strand
AAGAGTTCATTCTATTGAAACTGTCTTTAGCAACTGCAATTCTTCTCTTTATTTCTGTGTCACATTTACCATCTGATCTTGATATAACCAAGATCTTTAAATTTCTGGACTTCCTTTATTTTCTCTCCTTTACTTGTGAGGTTCAAGTAGGATTTAGTGATTTTTTGGAGACTATCATGCATTCTGTCTTTTTACATGTTCACTTTCCAAGACTACGATATCTAACAACTTTTGGAGACCTTTTTCTGAGGTTGCTTTTAGAGCTGTATCATCTGCATACCTGATATTGTTTATGTTTTGTCCAATAACTTTGAGGCCTGAACAATCATAAATAAATAATAAATAAATAATAAATAAATAATATTAGATCAAAATGACAATGCCGTACTTCTTCTTGACCTGAACACAGTATTAAAGATGGTGGATCATACCGTACTATTAGTATGCAAAATTGATTCACAGTAACAAGCAATGCTTTGAGATGGTTCTGAAGCTATGTTCATAATCATACCCAAAGAATGATTATAAATAGCTGTTCATCGAAACCAATAAACCTCAATTATGGTATGCCATAGGAATCTGTGGGTAAAGTCCATACCTTTTTACCTTATATACTGCTCCACTCATCACTCTTATCAAGTCCCTTCATGTTGATCATGACCCATACTCAGTTGTACTTTCCAATCACCCAAATCAACTATGAGTCAACTATGGAGACAATAGCAAACTGTGTGTCTCTCAAAAGACCATGACAGTTTGAAAACAAATTGAAACTAAATGATGATAAACAGAAGTAATCATTTTCAGAAAAAAGGGAAAAAATGTTTCCCTGAAAGAACTGTCTATACATGACGCTGTGATCAGCAACTCCTTAGTTATCAGAAATTAGGGCTTTTATACGGATTAATTTTGCAAATGCACACCATAGAACTAAATTATGTCAAAATGTCCATCTTACTTTGAGAAATAATGGTCAAATAAGAAATTTGTTAAACAAAGGAAGTTGTAAGATACTGGCCCATTCCCTTCTTACAAGCAGGTTAGATTATTGCAGCTCTTCTCCTCTACGGGTAGCCAAAAATAACAATAGGACAGCTGCAATTGCTTCAAAACAAGGCAGCTTGACTTATAGCCAGGATGAAAAAGAGTGACCATATAAACCCTATTTTGAAATCTCTTCAATAGGTTCCCGTGGAGAAGAAAATCGCCTATATAATAGTCTGCCTCATTTTTAAAAGTGTTCATGATAAAACTGCCCCACATGTACTTAAAATCCCTAAAAAATATACAAAGTCCTCCTCGTGCACAATGTTCAAATTCATTGGCTTGGCTCTAAAATGTACGATCTCTTTTTCTTTTCTCTTTCTGAGCATGCATTTGCACAATCTGCCCCAGCTGAATGAAATTCCTTGTCCATTCAAACAAAAATTTGCCAAACCCTTTCGTCCTCCAAAAATCCATAAAGACTGAGCGTTCATGTTCTGCTTTCTGGATTCACCAAGTACCTAGTTTTTCATGGATTTAATGTCACTTTTCAACATCCTAGATTATCTCAGTGATGATGTAATTTTGACATCTATTTGTGTTGTCACAAATGAGCCATAAGGTATAGCGCAACATCAATAACTCATCCAGTCACATTCTTAGACCTGCTCTCATGAGGCTAAGAGCCAAGTGTTACACTGCTAGGAGTTACCACAATAATAAAGACAAATCCCTTTCAACGAAAAATGATTTCAGACAGAGCATAGAGAATCATGGAAACAAATACCTTAGTTGTTAAATCTGTGCTGATCACATCTAACTTTTCCTTCAGAGACAGGATTTCCCTATCATAGCGCTGACTCAAAGATGACACGACAGCTTCATGCTCATTGCGAGCTCTGCTTAAGCTTTCAGAGTCTTGCAGTTCCTGCACCTGGTGGCTTAAATTTTCAATAGTTGATTCTCCTATCTGGACTTTCTTAATCAACTGCAGGGGAAAATAATTTGAGTGTTAGATTGCTTTTGAATTCATCATGCTGGAAGAGATTGATGCAAATGTAATTAATCTGCATTGCTGCAATCTGATGGAACACACTATATAGAAGAAAGCAATAAAAACTTAATCACCATCATCATCATCTCAATCAGGTGCCAACCACGTCTGAAACAGACATTGGCGATCATGGTTCTCCATCGCTCTCTGTCAACAGATCTTTGGATTAATTCATTATTAAATAAAACAACATGAAAAAAGGGCATATAAATGTAAAATGCCGTTTGAATTCAATTGAACTTGCTCTTCAAGAAAATGAGTGTTGTAGAGGAGGACTGTAACAAAACAACCTCCAGTTATGATCATGTACTTCATTTCAAAGATAAAAACAACAGAAAACAAACGCTGATAACTCACTTCATCTTTGACTTCAGTCAATGATGAAATCTGAGTCTCCAAGGAACGGATGCGGCCAGTGGCATCTGCAAGTTCTGACTTTGATTGCTGCAATAAGATGTGACTTTGTTTCAAACTCTCCCGAGCTCCTTCAGTCTCCCCTGATTCGATCAAGAAAATTCAAATGAGTTAGGCAATATCTCTCCATATCATCTGGACACAACAAACACAGAGGACAATCTTCAGCATGAATACATGTGTGATTAATAGAGACCTTAAATGCCTTCAACATCACAAGGAACTAAGGTCAGATAAAGATCTATCCATTATGAGATCAATGGACCAAGCCCAGTGGAAAAACGTACACAAATTTCTGTTTCCATTTCCAAGAAAGCAAATGCTAACAGATAATGTTATACAGCCAAACCCTGTAACCATTTATTGTTAACTGGTTAAATAGATATATTATTACTAAAGAAATTACCAGTCCCTTCAAGCACTTTCCTGATTTGTATTGTGATTCCCTTCTGGCCAAACATAAGCAAACGGATCCTAATATCTTGCAAGTCAATTATGCAGCTTGCTGAATTCTTTGAAAAAGAGAAAATTGACTGCCTGATATCACTCCTAAATGTACATTGGTTTTAAGTTGAAAGGAGAATTATTTTTAAAAAACCAAAAACAAAAACCAAAAACCTATTTTAGTGTCCAAAACTATCCTTAAATCACTTCCCTTGTTAAGCCCCACTTATTCCTCATTAAGAGCCCTCATTCAGCCACTGATATAGTCTTGTTATTGTTATTTTTCCAGCAGATCTCGGAATGTGACCCTTCATCTTAATGCCACTGTGAGATAGAGGAATTTAAAGGTCTAGTGTAGTTGACGAGGATCTGAGAAGAGCACATTTTGAATTGATGGGACAGGTGGAAGGAGGAATGTTCTGAGTTCATTCATGCTGCACAGTCACTCATGATGTGGTCGACTGTCTCATAGGGAGCATAGTAGGTTGGTGTCAGGCGTTTCAGTTCTTCATGTGCATGTTAAGGGGGGCGGGTCCCGTCCTCAAACTAAAAATGGTGGCTGATTTTTTTGTGTCAAGGCTTTGATGTTGTCTTTTGGTTTTGGTTGACACATGTGATGGCAGAGCCTTCTTCCTGTTTTCCCTTGTGCCCATTTGTTCAGCTTTTCTTTTTGTGCATTTTGTTGATGACACTGCAGTTTCATATGGCACAGGTGGGGTTGGTTGTGGAAGGGATGAACCTTTTTTGCAAGTTTGTCTGTTTCTTAACTTCCCCAAATCTGTGTATATCCTGGTACCCACTAGGGGGACTATTTCTATCAGGCTTTTGTCATGAAAGCATTCATTCTAGTCTGCAGAAGTTTGATCATAATGGAAGTATTTGGCCCGTTATCCATTGTCCTTGAGACAGATTGTGAGTCTGAAATTACAATTATGTTTGTTGGTTTAACAGCAACATTCTTGAAGAGAAGTCAGCCTTTTCCATTGCTGCAGCTATTGCTTGTAGCTATGCATCATAGTTGCAGCATGTTATTCTGCATGAATCATGTATGCGGCTTACTGAGTTGTTTGGGAATATCAGAACAGTGGCATAGCCAGCATTGTGGATTGTTTTGAATGCCGAGCTATCTGTGTAGATGTAGATTCAAACATCAAAATTGTGCTTCTAATTCTTCACACTTCCTACAAAACTGGTGAAAGGCCAAACTCTTTTTCAATGCTACAAATTTGAAACTTACTGCTTAAAAATTTTCACTGCCATTTAAAAACAGACATTTACAAAAATAAATAAATAAATGTAATCTAGAGTCAAAGTGTGTGTCATTCACCTACTTACACCTGTGTTTTGCTTAAAACAATTATTGACTGGTATATTTCTGTTGTATGATTACCTAGAAACTATTTTCATTTCGTAAAGTCATAAATCCATCTCAATGTTCTTCAATTCTGTACAATTTTTTGCAGCTCTTTGTAACTTTTTACACTACTTTCATATTTTCAAATTCCTCCAGCAAACCAGGCACTATGAATGTTTTTATCAGTTACAAATCTTTATTGCATGCTTGCCTAGGCCCTCTGGTCAATGGGATCAAAAGCAATGAAATTTAAATTCACTGTATTTTACTACATCTCACCTTAATCTGGCATGATTAAAATGTAATTTTAAAAAAGTAAAAAGAAAAAGAAAGGAGCAAAGTCAAGCCCAGCAGTAAACTTAAGAAAAATTTCAATTCAGAAAACAATCAGGATTGTTGTATATATCTACAAATTCTCTTATCTCATATATGCCACCTATTCACCAGAATGACATTAAAAGACAAATATGGTACACATTTATGTTTGCTTTACCTGTGGCCACAGCCAATTTATGCTTAAGAATTCGAATTTCCTTAGCACTTTCATCTTTATGTTTCTCCAATTTCCATGCCGTATCTTCCAGTTCCCTTCCACGGGCACGATAAAGAATCTCTAGCTGAGCATAAGTACGTTTTTCCTCAGGTCCATCTGCAAATAAAAGAGATCATACTCTAAATCTGCTTCATGCTAATTATTTTCAGTGATCTATTTCCTAAGAAGTCTTCATGAAGCTAGGGGATCAAGGCATCTACTTGTAACCGAGGTGTTTAGTCGTTGGGAAAGGCTATTTATACACATTTCCTCACCCCACTCAGGTGTTATTGAGTACCTCACCATAGGCAGAGGAAAATTTGTCAGTATGCGAGTGCAGCTGTGCTTGTAAAATGGCTGGAACTCTGTATACACAACATAAAGTTGAGAAGGTTTTTGGTTGGAAAAAAGCTTGTCGAGGAACACTTGTACACCGCTTTGAGCACATTAAGTAGTTTTAGCGCAATATCAAAGCTCTACTTTAATTTTCACATAATGATAGAAGTAATGATGATATGTAAATAAAATGGTACCCAATAAGCATGATATTTATGTCTCATTTTAAATCATTGAACGTTATCAAATTATGTTGCAATGCATAAAAAGAAGTTGCTAGATTACCTTTCAAAAAGAAATCAGTGTGTTCATCTCCAAGATAGAAACGTTCTTCCAAATTGCCTTCTTTCTTCATGGCGGCCTTGTACTGGACTTGGTAACCAGAATACATATCTGTGCTGTCAGGGAGCTAGGCAACAAAGTGTAATATAAGTTTGATAAGAAATCAGAGCAAGGGAACATTGTTCTACGGTTACAACAATAATGTTCTATGTGAGAATGCATATAAGAAGCACAAGACAGTAAAACTGTGTTGTTCATCTTAAGTCCATAAAAAAAAAGAAAAAAAAATTGAGGAAGGCAAGAAATATAGGCTAATAGCCAAATTATGTAACCTCCAGCCTTTTTTGAACCTGTGTAACTTCCTTTTTTAAGTTATGTAATCAGGGATGTAGTGAGGATTAATAATAATTAATTAAAAACAATAACAATAAATACTATTAAAAACAATAGTAATAATAATATTAATAAAAATAATAGATTAATTTTATAGCGCCTTATCACTTAAGTCTCAAAGCGCTTCAAAATGTCAGTAAAAAGCAAATAAATTAAACATCATACAATTAAAACCATACATTCATTGTGGCACATAAGATCCGCTCCTGTCCGTGATTTGATGCAGAAAACTAGCCCAGTATTGGCATGTATCAAGGCACCTTAGTCTCTCAAAGATGGTATTCCAAGGTATGCTGTGGCAAAGCGCCAGTAGAACAACATAAAGGACTGGACCAGATTTGACAGTCCAACCCTACTCAGAGGATCGGAAGACCATGCTGGCTGGAGAGCTTTGACTGCAGAAGCATCCCTCATATCTCCTCTTCAACCACCCCCGATCAGGATAATGTGGTGAGGTGTGCGATGATATGTCATAGACACCTTTTCAACAAATGTGTCTTCAAAGCCTTTTAAATTTCTCACCTGTTTTGGTGAGTCTCACATAGGAAGATCATTCCAAATAACTGGACCCAATGTACTAAAACCTCAATCTCCAAAGGATTTTAATTGAGTTTAGGGGTTAATAAGTTTAAATTTCAGCTAAACTCTGTTACATCTCCTGACCTAATGTTACATTCTCTGGTTTATCCCCTACAGAGGTCGCCAAACCAGACCACTGGTTTTACAAGCTCTGCACAAGGCATTGATGGGAGATTTATGTCAGATGTCATAAGCACGGACAGATATAGAAGAAGATATCGAAAGAAGGAATGATTCATACTGATTTTGTCCTGTAATCAATTTTTAAACCAAAGCTGCCAAAGATTCTTTCAAAACACAATTTTTACATGGGCCATCTATGTTCACTATTCTTCTCCGAAAGGACCAGACATTCTTATCCTATCTATTACAGAATAAGAGAGAAAAATTCTTTCTTTTTATATCAAATTTCAACATATCGACACAACCTGGGATTGAACTTATGCCTTTGGCTTCAAGAGCGAGTATCATGCCTACATCGCCCCAGCACTATTCAACTCTCAATACTGGATCAAAGCATTTACAATATGTCTATTATTTCAGACAGTTTAAAATATACACAACACAATTCCTCACCTATTTTAAAGCCTTCATTCTAATATAAAACATCAAAAGCCAATTAAAAAACAAAACAAGAAAAATCTGAGGGCAGGAGGCAAGAAATGTTTGCAACTCATGGAGATGGTTTTGTCATCCTAACAAAAATTTTAGCCTATTTTTCATAACACAAAAGTTAGGTTCGAGCAGTCTCTGTAGTCAGCCTTGATTTTTCCTTTCCAAACATCTTCTATTTTGGCGCTGACTAATAATGCAAAAGGAATATGTCATCCTACTGCATCATAGATAGATCAAAATTCATCTTGTCTATTTTACTTTGTTTTCTCGTACCATGTGGGTCTACACCTAGCCAAGGAAGTTGAGAAGTAACAGAAAAGGACTGAAATATCCTTCCCATATTTCTCATCTTAACCGATATTGAGGAGCTAATAAAGAGTAAAGCTGTACTCACTACACATTTTTGAAGAGGCCTGTCCCTTGCATTTATGGCTAAGGGGACAGAGGATGGTGCCACTGACTGAAGAGATTGAACAACGGAGGTAGAGCCAGAGGCCTGACTGGAATGCTCAGCAGAGGCTACTGACTTATTCCTTGACTGGACAAACTGGTCAGGCATTTCACCTTGTGTGGTTCCTTTTCCACTCAGGTGCGGGACAAAAGCCGTTGGGTGACCAGAAGGGACATGGTTTATTTCCGAATCTGGAAATAGATAATTCTGGTGATGGTGTTGAAAAGTATGGGGGTGTGGAAAGTGAGGGGTTCCAGAAGTTGATTGTATTCTCATCATCCAGTCATCATCTGTAGTGGATCCAAGTATCTGATTCCCTATAGTTGCATCACGAGGCATCTGCAAGTTGCTCTCATCTCTATTTTGAGAGGCTGTATAATCAATGGGAACAGTTTTTCTTGTGTCTACCTGTTCTCCTTGGGACCTAATTTGAAAGAAAAATGAATGAGCAAGTATTCTAGGCTGTGCTACAAAATAGGAAAATGATAGGGCAACAATAGGTGTTTTAAAATTTATGAGTGTAGGGGCCAGCTCGGCTCTAGAAATAAACGGGAGAATTTTAACAAATCTCAAGGTATATACAATTCAAGCTCTAGATATGTTTCAATAAATGGTTCTTACTGCTTGCATTAATCAGATTATTAATACACACCACAGTGAAACAAGTTTGAACCAAACACCTGTGAACAGACAAACAAACAAAAAACAACCAGTATACTGAAAAAAAACCCTTTAAGTGTTATTTGTCCTTTAATATTATTGACAAACTTGAGCCCAAACTACACTGCAGTAAACAAAAAGAAAAAGCCTGGCCTACAGGTCATTTTCTGTACCCCATTGTTTGTCACAGTGAGATGTAGCTAACGTTCTCCTTCCAGCTGCCACCCACTGTGATCCCTTCAAAGACTATCACATACACACACATAACAGATACCACAGTGCGTTCATTGCTTGCATTGTATCGAATGTATTATAATTGTCTCCACAAAGGCATAAATAGACACACAAAACTCCACCAAACACACACTGCCCTTTGTCACAGAAAGCAAAATTAATCATGTTAAAACCTAGAATTTCGTTTTAAACGTGATTCAATATATAAGATAAAGCTATGGAAGATATTCCTTTTAAGCTAGCGGTAAAATTTCCCTAATGGGAGGTAAAGCATTGACCTGCTGACCGAAAGGCATTGGGTTCAATTTTCGCTAGAGACACATGCGTTTTTTTCTTGTGCTTCACTGTTGCTTCACTTGACCTAGGTGAAAATGGGTACAGCTTTGGTTGGAAAAGCACTCTGCAATAGACTAACATCCTATTCAGAGAGTGATGGATAAAGTTTGACACTATCCGCTTCATGCTATAGAAACCTGGATTATAAGCTCTGCCCCTAGAAGCCAATTTAGCTTGAAAGAACTACTACTTTAGTATTGGTGAATACATTGTGTTTGAGTCTGTTGGAGGGGACGGTAAGAATGATGTTATGGGGACTGTGACAATGAAGAAAATTATGAGGGAATTCGTATTCGCACGTCCCAGGCAGAAAATTCCTACTCTTCAAACTCACAATAAGAATTCAGCATAAAGGCACACAAAAAAAGAAAGATATGAACTGGAATGAAATCAGTAGTTTCATAATACAATCTTACATACTAGGTACTGCTACTTTTCAAAGACCATGCTTTTCAAATACTATGAATAATGGCCTTTTTCAAATTTCTTCTAAATATGAAGACTGTTGAGTACAACTAAAAGAAGAACAAATGATCAACAAATTTGTGACTAACTATTCACACATAAATCTTAAATTCTCACTCAACTATTCATTATGATTACACATTAAAATCATCAACCCGCGAAGTAAATTACCTGCCATGTTTTGCTGAGACCTGGCTTACATTCACTGAGTCCTCATCTGAATTTGACTCTGACAGAAAATCATCCTCAAAATCCTCCAATTCACTGGCCAAAAGATCTCGCAACTGTTTTAGTTAAATAAATTCATGTAAAAGAAAAGTTTAAAATTTCTGTGTAATATCAAAAATAGCAAAAGCCAAGGATAAAAAGAAGTGGTGTGATAAGGAGAATGTCACTAAATCTGATTAAACTAAAATCAATATGGCACACAGGGGGGTGCTGTAGCTTAGTGGTACTACTAAGAGTGTTAGTCTGCTGACCGAGAGGGAGTTGGTTCGAATGTCGCTGCGTGCACATGCGTTTTCTCCTTTTCAAGAAAATTTACCCCTATTCTTTCAATAAATCAGGTGAAAATGGGTACAGCTTTGGCTTGAAAAGTAGTCTGCAATAGACTAGCATCCTATTCAGAGAATGATGGATACATTTTCGGTCACTGTAAGCTTAAATTGAAAGTGGGATAAAAGCTCTGGCCTTATAAGCCGATTTAGCTTGAAAGGACTACTTTTACTTTATATGGCACACAACAAAGTGTTTATTTCCAGGTGTTTTATTATAATTGCTACATTTTATTTTCTGAGCTACCAAAGAATGAAATTTTACTTCAAACCGAACCAAAAATGTTTTAAAAGAAGAGCCAAAAAACCAGTTCACATTTAAAGTATCCAAGGATAGAACAAGCAGTTTAATCTTACAGAGCAAAATTGTGACAAGAAAAAAATTGGATAAACGACATCTACAAAAAATAAATAAATAAATAAAATTTGAACACTTCTCCAATGCTAAGTTAAGATATCAGGCTAATCAAAAACATCAGTAGGTAATATAAAGTCGAAGCGTAAATTGATCTATAGACAAATAGAGAGAGAGAGAGAGAGAGAGAGAGAGAGAGAGAGAGAGAGAGAGAGAGAGAGAGAGAGAGAGAGA
>JAOWAY010186054.1:0-10276 GCA_028565895.1 Goniobranchus geometricus | reverse complement strand
CTCAGGACCATGCGTCTCCCACCCGCGTCTTGGGATCGGCTGGGTGCCTGAGTGTTGGCCTGATGGCTTGGACTGAAGTGTTTTGCTTACGATGTATCCATAGCTTTTATAACAGCTTTTAATAGGCACAATAAGAAGTTACGATCATGGAATGTACTTTTGCAGATTTTCTTCCATGGACTAGATCTACTACTCTGCGATCTTTATGATGGTGATTGTGGCAAAATGAATGATGAATTATATCTAATACAGTGACATTCTGACAATGATACCTATGATGTGGAATTTATCAGGTTCACCGGCTGTTAAGAAATAGAGACACCAAATGTAAATAAACTGTCCATAAGATTCAATTCGTACTAAACGGGAGTCCTGTTTTAGATTTGGATAACCAGTTAGCTTTCCTGACTTCCACTTCCATATCAACTTTATAGGCCTGCCCTATTTGGACGAGGGTTTGACTTTGATTTGGTCTTGCCTTTGCTATCTAGATCTAGGCCTACAAACAACATTGTGGAACCAAGTCTGGTCATCTGGATTGCGTAGTCAAGCCATTTTCCGGGTCAAGATCTGGTTATCAAGGCATCTAAATATGGATACTCAGATATATCCAGTTCTTCGAAAACCAAGTCTGTGCCATGATTTCTATTGTTAAGTTCACCTTCACCTTGAATGAGAATCTATTATTAATCAAAGGTATGGATTACTGATTATTATACCGGGAAAAGGTCTTTATGAAGCATGACGCAAAAGAGGCATTTTGTTTGCCTGGAGGCCTTATTTGGATGATGCCGCATGCACCGGCCAGCATTTCTCCTCTAGCATCTCAGTTGAGCGCATTGTTATTACTATGCCAGGACACACACCATAGACTTTTTCCTAAAATTATAGGTCCAAAGTGAAATGTGCATGTTATCTTCACCTGTCAGTTTAAACAAGCATACATATACGGAAAAAATAAGCCAGGAATTCCGGATGAAAATTTCTCTTAAAATCTTTATTAACATCACAAATTTCTTGGAATGATTGATTGTCATCTTATATAGTAAAATTTTGATACAAGAAATCTTTCAAAAGCATTCTTCTTTGGGAGGGGAAATGACACGAAGAGTTTGGGCCATAACTAAAAAAAAATGTAAATGTGAGGCAATAACATGTAACGTTATTAACATGGAGGATGCAGCACTGGTATCAACAAGTAGCCAAGTGTTTGAAGGTTAATATTATTAAGGCCGATTCAACACTTTCTCTTCCACACAATCATCAGGGTGAGTATGCTAATACCATGAACCCCATCCCCTCAAATGATTCCTACATCAGTCTGCTCACCATAAAAGTTAGACTTTGACACTTGGCAGTCTTCATCTACAACTTACTTACTTACTTACCCTCTGTCGTATCTGGTGACACATAAGGCCGACGAGGTGGAACGCCATTTGTCTCTGTCAGAGGCCATCCTTTTGACCTCACCTCAGGTCCATCCCTGTTCCCTCATCTCTCTTTCAACTGTGCGTCTCCATGTTTCCAAGGGACGGCCTTTTCTTCGCTTTCCTTGTGGCTTCATCTACAAAGGATCTGGTTAACAACGCTGAATTATAAGCAACATTGTTGTGATTCAATACCTTTCCATTCCACTTTTTTCATGATATGGTGCCATGCTCCCTCTTTTTCTTTTCTTCTTCTTTTTTTTTTTTTTTGATGTTGATCATCATACCCTACTTGTCACATCTAGATTTTCATTTATCAGCACAGTTTCCTGCCACTAATCTGGCTGCCATTTATCAGCACGCTTAAACATCCAACCATGATGAAAGGAAACAATAAAATTCTATTTCAAACCTACATACTGTCCAATATATCTATCTTTCCAACTCAAGCATCAGAATCAGGGAAAGAATGAGTACCTTACTGTAATATAATATCTGCCAGTTATCCAGCATTTAGTTTTTCGAGACTCTTGGCTGAATTTCTCACCATATGACAATGTAATAATAACAATAGATAGAATTTATGAAACCTATGTCCATGGTGAAAACAATGCTCTATGCATTGTATATGCCACAATGTATCTGGCAAATAACATGTAACAACTCATCATTCTGTCTGTTCAAACAAGGCACCAGTGTGATGAAGCAGCCAAAATGAACTCTCACTCTCAACCACAGCAAGACAACAAGACAAGTGGTGGGCGGGCAGGTATACAAATGCCAGCGGAGTGTCATATCTTGCAATGTGTCCAGACTAACACAATTGTTTGTGAAAACTTTTTGCTATGAAATTTAAGGCCATCAGTGTTTGCTCAGCAGTACTAGTTTACAAAAAGGTTTGATTTATCTGTGAGTAAGATGAAAGAAAAAAATGCAGTGTTCATGTATTGCCTGTCGCCTCCCTGTCGTCTGACTGGGATGCCTTGGCTGCCTTCAAGATCATCTTCGTCAGATTCTTCCACCTTCGTCTGTTGTTGGCATATGATGTGATGTTTTCCAGATCTTTGATGGATTTCAGTCTGTATGTCACTGTGTCGTCTTTTATTTTGGCGAGGTCGTTGTTCAGGATGATTGGTAGTTTGTTTTACCTAAATAAATTACATTGAATTGTTGGAAGTGTTGGGTCTTTCGGCTTTTGACTGAAAATCGAGCATAGGCCATAGGGACAGCACAGCGAAGCGAAGGCAATTTGTGTTAAAAAACTTGCCCAAGTGTTGTATCACGATATCCTGACAGGGAATCAAACCTGAAACTTTTTGGATGAACCCAAAGCACTATCCACTGTGCCCTCTAATTGTTGTATTGATTCACTCTAATTAATGGTCACTGTCAATGTTGTGGGGGGATGTTGTGATGTCTCAACCCTTATGTTGCCACATTTGACAAGCATCAAAGTTTCTTGTAAGTGTTTGTATCGCCACTTTGAAGAAGTCAATAGGGTTCAATAAGACTATAAAACAAAGTCATAGTTTACGATTGAGAGGCTTCCATCAGAGCAATGTTCAGTCATCCCACATTTTTACTGGGACCAAATGTTGTCAAATAACAGGCAGTAGACTGCACTACAGCAGTGAAAATGCCTGTCTCAAACACTGGGTTAATCTCTTCAGTGACAGATGAGCTCTCAAGACCATAAGATTTATCTTCAAGGCCAGAAATGGCTAAATCCAAACAAATCACACCCATTCTCATCCATCAACATGATCTTGTTCTTCTTAGATGGCATGTTCCTTCCAGAATGTAGCTTTCATGGAAGCCATTTTGTATTTGGTTCTATCCAGTGCCATCCTTCGGGGTGCTGTGGCTCAGTGAAAGAGCATTGGTATGCAGACTGAGAAGCAGCATATTTGATTCTTGCTGCAGACTTATGCAGACCTTAAGTTGCAACCCCTGTTGCTTCACTCATCCCAAGTGGAAATGGGTACAGGTTTGGCTGAAAAAGTACTCTGCAATAGACTTACATCCTATTCATAGTGATGGATAAAGTCGACACTACAGTGACACTACAGTGACATCCTTTCCACTTTAGTAATGTCAATGTGCAAGCTTTCCTGAATGCCATCACTCCAGCTTAGCTTCTCTTCTTAGTCAATCCCTTTTTCTTGACTTCTGCGTTCTTCTTTCTAATTTTCTTCTTCAAGAGTCTGATACTCTGATGCCTTTTCAGGTGCTGAATTCAGTTCTTCCTTCTCTTGATTGTTGTTTGATCCAGTTGTTTCACTACTTTATTCATCTAGGATCGATTCATTGTTTCCTTTTTGCATCCGTAGTATCTTCAAGATCTTATGGTAGCATTTCAGTTTGAAGCTAGCTATTATTGCTTCTGTGCTTGTATAAATAGGTCATGCCCCACATCCATAGGAGGCTATTGGGAAGATGCATGGTCTAAGTAATTTGATTTTCATGCTTTTTGTTGTTCCTTGTCAAATATTTTGCATTTGTTTCAAACGATTGATGGCTACTGAGCATCATCTGTTAATCTCTCGGTGAATGTCTCCATTGTTGCATATCAATGATCCTAGGTAATTGAATTCTTTTACAACTTCTAATCAGCAGTCTCCAAACTCTTTCCTCCAAGGGCCGTCCGTATTTTAAAAATATTGGGAGATCTAATTCATGGCCATGAAGTGTGTACAGAAAGTATATACACATCAGTTTACTTTGAAAAATGTCAAATAAAAGACCACGCCATCTTAAAGAGAGGGATGCAACTGCTTATTTTTCATATAATCATGGGCATATCAATGTCAGGTGTCAGTTTTTAGTTTCCCAACTCAATAAGGCATTTAAGTGTCCATCTGATAGGTTTGTCCTATGGTTTGACTTTACAAACTTTATTTAAGAAAAAGTTTGTTCCCACAAGTATATTGTACCAAACAATAAAAACATATTTGTAGTTAATTTTCTTAAAGGCTGTAAACTGGTCAGTCTCAGATTTCGGCAGAAATCACAAGATTTGTGCTTCTGTTTCAACAGTTGGAATGTCTCAGTATGACAGGAAAAACTGAGGGGCAGAGAAGCAGAGAGCATCAGAGTGCATCTTATACAGATGGCTGAAATTTGGTGGGCCACATTTTTTTGCTGTGCCAGGCTGGATTTGGCCTGTGGGCCAGAGTTTTGAGACGCTCGACAAAACAAAAGAGAAAACGACAGAGTACCTCATCTATATCTAGACTGCCACCTAAATTCCTTCTTCCCTAGCTCACTTTCATCCTCAGTTTTAATGAGTCTATCAGAATATCTGAAGAAGAAGATCTCCTTGTCCTTGGAAAAAATTACAAGAAAAGGCTAGTTAAAAGAGTAGCAGAAAAGGGTTTTCAGATGAAAATAAGAACTAGTAAAAGAAGGGAAAAAAGCATTTAAAATACACAATACATTTGAAAGATGAAAGATAACTATGTACGGATGATGTACAGAAAAAAAGGAGAAAGCAAAAACCAAAACAACAAATCAAAATTGCCATCAAGCCCGTCAAATTAACAAAGGCCAATAAGCCCCACACTTTGTATCATGATAACCATCAAGGATTTTCTACTGCCCTTTGTGTACTAAGGTATTCAGTCCATTTAAATAGCAAGTGAGCCTATCACTATTTTAGTCAGGCAATGTAGGCCTACACAAAAGGGGGATGGCTACTGTTTATGCATCCCTCCCTCTCCTAGCAAAATTCTCTCCCTCCTGCGGAAGAGAGCCTGACAGGAGACAGGACTTAGTTGCCTTCCATGAGTTGAGGAACCAGGAACCTACATGAAACAATTCTCATCAGACCACAAAATTCATTTGACCGTCTCACCTCACCTCATCTCATTCTCCTGACCTGTTCAGTCGTAGAAGATACATGAAGGATGATCTTGCTGTCACTTGTCGCCACCTTGTACGGCCTTCAAATTCTTTCAGGAGTGTAGGGCTATCCATCCTTGTGATAAAGCCATGACATTATTTGTCTGCCTATTCTCCTTCCTCCTTCAAGGGTGGCCTGGCAGATGGTTTTCGCCATCGAGGTGTGCTGTTCATGACCAAACCAAGTCAGTTTTCTTCTCCTAATGATGGAACAATGGATTCCTGTGGGCCAGCTAGGGACAGAATGGTGTTTCTGACCACCCCGTTGGATATATGGTCCCTATAAGAGATCCCGAGAAGTCTTCTAAGACATTTCTTCTCAAACATTTGCAGGTTTTTGGTGGATCCAGCTGTGAGTGTCCAACCTTCACAGCCATGGAGTACTATTGAATGGATCAGGAATCTAAATAGTTTTAATTTTGTTTTCATGTTAACGTTTTTGCATTCTGTCCATTTTGGCCATTGAGGAAGTAGCCATAGCCATTCTTTCAGTGATCCTCCATCTTCTGTTAGGATGGCGCCAGGATAGTTGAATGAGTTCACTTGTTCAAGTAGTTCTATGGTCATATTTATGTGAGCAGTCAGGCTACTGGCACTGTTGAACATGATCTTGCTTTTCTCAGCGCTTAGATCTCTCCATACCATAAGAATGGGATTTAGCTACAAGTCTGTTAATTCTTGCAGTTCCTGATTGCTTCCACCAATTTGACTGCAAATATTGCTTAAAAGTTGGTGGTATAACTAAGTTTCACTGTGATCTCAGATAAAAATGATGGAGTACTACTGTTGGTTTAAATAATACGTAAGCAGTGAAATACATAAAATTGAACAATTCAACTATAAATATGGGACAGGAAGTGGTTTTTGCATCACTCATGTCAATATAATTGTTTTGTCTGCTTGTGTTTTGGTGCTGCCTGATGAAGGGTGAGACCCAAACCGTCATTCCTCCTGTTCGTCTTAATATTTGAGTAATTCTATTTTATGTATTTCACTGATTCCCTATGATCTCAGACAGAACAGCTAAGAGACAAATCCTCTCTGACTGATTAGGTGCTATTTGATTGGTATGGGAAGCCAAATGGTTCATCACCTTTTCCCTTATGTACAAAGAAGATTTAGCGTTATACAATAAAAGGCATGACATCACAACAAAATTACATTTTGGATGATAGACAGCTAAAAGAATTATAGAACCTTTTTTTTTTTTTAGCTAAAAAGACAACTACCTCACTATTATTGATCTGCTGAAGAAAATGAGAATGTCACCTAGTTTTTTTTATTGTCATGCTTTTTATTGAATAACCCTAAACATACGTTTTCCAACTCAAAGTAGCATTTTTGCATTCAGCTTCTCTTTAGTATGAATTAACTCACTTGAGGCTGGGATATTTTTTAGCTCACAAACAATGAATTTTTCAAGGTACTTTGGAAGCTACCCATTAATAGAACTACTACCAGATCTAAGAGCTCCTTCTTTACTAGATCTTCATGAAGTCCACTTGTACCGGCTAAATTTTCTGACTAAGTGCTCTCATAAGGCCATGGCATGTATCATGGGTCTAGATAATCGATTAGATATATTCTGAATCCCCACTGTCATCGAAGATCTAAAAAATATTCTTTTTCACTGTATTTCTTTTCTATATGACCTTTTGCTTCCGTTATAAGAGTGAATTCCTTTGACAGGCTACAGATTAAAAAGTATAGCAGTATTTCCGCGAAACTCTGTATAAATGCAAACAAGAGCCTCTTCAACCGCTACAGATGAGACTTTCAAGCCCTGCATACTTACAGTCGGGACTATCGATTGATAAAGTTGTTCAAACAAGAGGTGTGCCAGATGTCTACACTGACCATAGACATCAGACAACTGTTGTAGGAAATGTCTCCAGTGAGTTAAACAACTTGAGAGTATTACTATCTGATATAGACATACTGGTTTATAATTTACATAGCAGTCAGACTGGATTCTCAGGTGAAGATTAGAAAAAGTAGGATCTTAAGAAGAATCTAAGACAATTCTGCACCACTCATAACAAGACCTTTTAGGTGGCAACCATTAAAAAATGTACACGCAATAATCAACGGCCGATTTGAATTTAATTCACTCCGAGAGATATATATGCAATGGGTCAGTCATATTCAAATCACATTGCACTCAATTAGAGACCTTCACAGCTGTTATAATATATGTTCAATATACAATGATAAAATGAAAAAGTACATTAAATCAATGTTCATAGGATTAAAATTTCAATTGGTAAGGTAAAATGAAATGAGTTTGATCATACAATTTTGATTATAAGGCCTAATGCGGTATCCCAAAACTCAGCTTTAGGTAATACAAACCCAAGTTTTTGGTCGCTGCCCCTGAGGTGAATTTCACCAATTCAAAATAAAATCTCAATCAGTCTTCAGCTGTTTTGTAAAGCTTGATACCCTCTCCTTATTTCATTATTTAATGTGGCATTTTTTTTCCCCTGTGCTCAACACTTTATCTAAATCTCTTTTCAAATATAAAGCCAATGTCTATGACTCCCAGACTTTCAGTCATATTTGTAACAGGCACTCACAAAAATTCCATGTGTAGTGCATATTCAAATTAAGCACATCAAATGATTGTTAACATTCATTGATAAGGTTTGTATTCAAATGAACTGAGTGAACACTTCCTTCTACAAATCATGGAGATAAGGAGAGGGAACAATCATAGCTATAACTAACCCAATAATAGCACCTTAGTATAAATAAAATTCATTGGCTGAGGAGGGTAAATGTAGAAAGATTAAAGAGTAAATAATACTTGACTGGAATCTTGAGTAGATATAATTTTTAGAAGTGATGTATTGTATCACTTTTACAGGATTTAGAAAATGATATCGCTCCAGGGTTCTAGTGGTCATAATGGGAGTACAATCTAAAGAGTGTCCATAAAGTTCATGTGTAATCCAAATAGCCTGTAACTTTGCATATTGTGTAATAGTAAGATTCTGTAAGAAGCTAAAAAGAACTTCAAGACAATTATATTTTTAATGAATCTCCTATTATCATCATTATTAATACGCCAGGCCAAATGATTCTCTTCTTCATGAAACGAATGTATAACAAACACAGGATACCAAAAGTCCTACCTACCTTTAGCTAAAAATGCCATTGATGGCTACTTTTCTTTTACAACATACACCATGACACTAAATGGCAGCTACTGTATAGTTACAATTTTTCAAGCATTTCAAATTACACAAGGCTTTTATGTACACCCTTCATGAATATTAACTAAAGAGGTGGGGTTTATTTGTTTGCCTTTTTCAAAACTTCAGAAGTGAACTTAATTTGGAAATTAGCCTTGAAATTTGAATCTGTGGATGTGTATGGGTACCAAGCTATGTAGTTTGTATTCCATATGTTATTGAAGAAATTGAAAGAAACACTGGTAATGCTAGAACAGGTCAGTGGATACAGGGGGACAGGAAAGGGTGATGGGTGATGACTGTCAGTGCCAATAAACATCACTGGAATGTCTGGACTCAATATCTGCAGGCCTGTCTGTGTTCCACCTTCTGAAAACTGGACACCGGTGTCAACACCTTGAAGAAAAAAAAAGACAGCTGAGAAAAAATAGACAACTACAGCCACAAAAAAAACAATATGACACTGGCACAATCTGGCTCATAACCCCCAATGTATGTCCCTTGCCTTTTGTCCTTAGTTAACCTCTCTACTGGCAATTACAGAC
Source organism: Goniobranchus geometricus (assembly GCA_028565895.1). Taxonomy (NCBI): domain Eukaryota; kingdom Metazoa; phylum Mollusca; class Gastropoda; order Nudibranchia; family Chromodorididae; genus Goniobranchus; species Goniobranchus geometricus. Next base: position 1,210 of record JAOWAY010186054.1, on the reverse strand, counting down.
AAATGCTCGTCTCCACAGCACTGCTAAGCTTACATTTTAGTTCAGCGTATGGCCTTGGCATACCACGATGGTATCATATTATACAAAGCTACCTGTCGCGAGGTGTTTTGCCGGCTTCAAGCCTAGGTGCAGATGACCATTCCATGTGTTATCTAAGACAACAAGAAGCCTCGTCTTATCAAGATCTAGCCTCTGATAATTTCTTTATCTACCTTTAGCTATACTGGCTGTAGGCTTCTAAGATCTGGATCTAGATTTGTATCGAAAGGCTTGTATGATCTATAAATCTAGATCTATAGCTATATCTAGATTATATTCCTGGATTCTACATCTGTAGATAGCTACAGGGGCATTGATCAAGAATTTGATTTGAAACACCCAGGTGGGGCGCAATAACACACAGGTCAATGCATGAGTGTCTCAGGCTCAGGAAGTGAAATTTCAAGTGATATTTACTATTCTTTCTTTCACATTTTCAGAGTGAGAGCTTTGATTTGACACCTAATTTGCCAAGTGCGGAGGAGTTCACACAGGCGGGGCTTGATGACACACAGGTGTGTGTGTTTCGGGCTCAGCTGTGAGCACATGTCTCGCGAAGCTGCTTTGCCTGCATCAAATGGTGATCATCTGAGTGTTCCTCCCTGTGGTCTTATTAAAATGGAAGATTTTTTTTTTTTTAAGTTGTCCTTCTCTTAATTACAATTATAAAACATCAGACCCATCCTATTGCATGTTAAGTACCTTCTCCCACTTATCTTGATCTAGACTCAGATCATAAACAATAACTATTATTATCAGTCACAATTGATCTCAACTCATGTGGTCTATTGCTGTAAAGTGAGCCAATATCCTTTTCTGTCAGTCAACATTAACACGATTTCATAAAAATCTATGCTGAACTATGTCAACACAGACATCGAGGCCACCAAGGGACACTAACAAGAGTAAAAGGGATATTTACTGCCTGGAACAGTTCAGGGTGATGGAGTGGAGGGGTTTCCACTTCAGCACTAAACCTATGAGACCATGGGGTAGACTCTTCCACAGAATTCTCTGCCTTTAATTGGACTTTCTTTCTTTCTTTCTTTCTTTTTCAAATTCCCATTCTACCTTTCGGTGTATGGGATCTAGACATCCGAAATGATCTTTCTCCAGTCTACCCTATCCTGACATTTTCTCTTTCCTTCAGTGAATGTTAAATTTCTTTTCT
>JAOWAY010185943.1:0-10277 GCA_028565895.1 Goniobranchus geometricus | reverse complement strand
TGTAATATTTTCGCCGTTCAAGAAAATTCCTCTCTTTTCCGCCAGGGCTTCCTGCAAGAGGAATTCACTATATAGGTCCAAAGGGACCTTTGTTAAATATACATATAATGCAAGGACTTTTTAGCCTTGCCCATAGATTTCTCTTCAAACTAAGACTTAAAACAGATCTCAAGTAATCTGACCTCTTTAAAAAGTAATCTTTTCATACAAGCTATTCCAGAGAAAAAGGCTAAACATCAATGCTGTGAATACTTCCATCGAGCAATCTTCCTTTCACAAGTGACTTGCAAAAGAATAGTCACCCTAGACAAATGCAGAATTGATAACCTTCAAAGGGATTTGTGCACTAAACAAAGAAGCAGAATATTCCTACCTGTATCAATAGCCTGACCATCATCGTCATATTCCATGCAGCGCACCAGCTTCAAGGCTTTGAAGTATTCAAACATCGGGGCCCTTTTATTGAGATCTTCATCAAAAATCCAAACATTGACACGAGCCCGTGTCACAGCTGTGTATAACTGCTTCAATTCAGCATTGAGCACTTTGTGCTTGTTTGGGTCAAAAGTCAGAGGGTGGGGCCTACCCTTTCCTTTAAGAATATCTTGAATAAAATAAAAAGGCAAAACATTTTTAAGATATAAAACAAAAACAAAAAAGATTAACAATATAAGGCAACAAGAGCTTGATAAGAGCACTCTTTGTGTCACACACACACACACACACACACACACACACATACATACGCATACATTTACACAAAATCAGTAAATAAAGCACTCATATAAATAAATATATTACAAATATGAAAAATATTTTCAATAAGACCTCAAGTTCAAATGTTATCTTCTTGTTACCTATTTTAAATTGATTATCAAATAATCCTTCTCAAAATTCTTTCGCACAACATTGAATGAGAAACAAAATTATGCTCTTTTTACCACTTTTTTCAAAGCCATTTATTTAAAATGTTTACAAATCTATCAATGTATGATTCATATGTTTAAGTGGCAGTGATAGAGACAAATGGGTCATTGAAAATACATGGATGGAATGAATGCTCTTCATGATGGGGTTTTTTTTAAATCAAGAGCGAAATTTTGTGATCTTCATTTTCTAAATTATGTTTAGAAAAGGGGCCTGTAAATCTCAGAATAGAGACATTCTTGCTCGATATTGGTAGCTGGTTACTTCTCTTTTTGAACATCAACCACACTTAAATAAATAAGTTTGTTGTGAAGATGAAGCTATTGAAAGAAGCGTAAACTTTCATTCTGACAGTGTGTAAGGATGTGTATTTTCAATTTTCATCATCACCCAACCTGTATTCATTTCTCTTCCTGTCTTGATAAAATATGATTGAAGCTCTTATTTTATTCACAAGCTGATGGGACAAAAAAAAAAGGCAAATTAATCTTACCCATGTCTAAGTTGACAGGCCCGTAATTAGACAACTGTTCATCTGGAGACCTTGCATTCAGGCTGTTCACGTAGCTGGTGACAACGCGCCATTCCTCTATTGCCTGAGAAAGGGACAATACGTTTTTAAAATTTTTAATTAAAACTTCTTTTTCATACATCCACTGTTACTGTTATCAGTATCATTTTCAAAATTAATATCATTGCTGTTGCTTGTACCATTAGTCTTAGTATTATGTTTATGTATTCATATTGAGAAAAGATGTATTCTCTTTTATGTTCATATCATGCAACCTCTTTTATTATTATACTGCTAAAAGTGGAGCATCTCATAATGACTTTTTTATTTTTTTTTATTTTACAAAGCACACATACACCCATACATACAGTTGTCTCCATATAAGAAGCTGCTGGTCAGTATGACAGGTCGCTTTTTCAGGAAACAAAATTCTTTTCTTTATTACTGTTATGTCTTAGAAACTCCCAAATCACTTGAGCCAAATTTTTACCTTCCCCATGACCAGCAATGTAGATGAGAGTAGATCACACCCTATTTCCTTCACCGAATAGACGATATATCTTACAAACTTTTTCTTTTTTGGAGAACAAAAGACCAGTATCTCAGATGAAGGTTCTTAACGTGCTCCCCCCCCCCAAAAAAAAACAAAACAAACAAACCCAAACGGGTTATTATAGAGCTTGAAAGAATGTAAGTGACTTACTTACTATTTGGTAAGGAACTATTACAATTTATTGTTAGCAGCCATGAGAAATTTACTTAAGAACTTTTGAGATGTGAAGGACAGGTGGCATATTAGAGTGGCAGGGGCCTATTGAGTAACAAGAACATTGTAAGACCCAAAAGTATACGACAATATATATTTACAGCCACCAGATAGTGATATACATATAAAGTATAAAGGAGAGAGAAAATATTTTTTAATGTAACAAAATAAAGTGACATAAAAACAACAAATTTTAAAAAGACATGAAATGGCAACAAAACAAAAATCATGATAAGGAATGGTTTAATATAAATACTGATGGTAATGCAAAAGCCAAAACACTTAAGAAAACAAAATTATGTTACTTTTTTCTAAATACTCACTACACTGTTTCAAACAAAGTGACACATATTGTATTGACTCAAATAAACAGAGGCAATGCAAAAGAAAAAAAAGCCAAACAAAAAATCCAAAAGAAATTCTAAAACAAAGACATACATTTCAAGATTGATAGTGCTCATCATTAAATCCAGGGATAGTGGAAGAGACATGATTGTTTCACTGGTAGATAGAAATATTTACTCCAGTGCAAAACTAGAAAATGAACCAAAAGCTAAACTTCGGTTGAAAACTATTTTTACCTTTGAATCTTTGAAGAAGTTGTAAATCAGAATATCGTCAAACTCAAGTCCCTTCGATTCATAAATAGACAATATGATTCCAGAGCTCAATTCTCTTGGGACACTTTCTTTAGCTTCATCATTCACAACCAGGATGGCTTGGTGGGCACCAAATTCTATGTGTGAGGTCTTACGCCGGTTTCCATTCAACAGGAAAGCCAAATCACCTGAGACAGGTAATAGGATACATAAGGAACATTAAACAAACTTAAAATAAAAAGCAAGACGATTAAAAAGTTATCCAACATTTTCATCGTATCAAAGGTTATCACTCCCTTATCTTGTCATGTTCACACCATGATCAATACATTCTTACTCTCTACATTTTCTGATGCTTACCATGACAATTAAAGTCATCTCTGCTTGAATTATTTCTTTTCTTATTTCACATAAATAGTTAGGCTCAAAACTTAACATGTAAATAATCATTGGCAACTCAATATAGCTCCTGGCTTGATCTGCATGAACACCAAAATAATGCACACTATAGTCTCAAAGGCAAGATGCAGGCATTGATGGACTACCCCTTTGAAGAAGTAAATAAAGTAGTTCATTTCAAAGTGGAGCAGCTCATAGGGCCATAACTTATCCAATTTTCTAAAGCACAAAGAGGATAATGACAGACTATCTATCACTCTCTGAATAGGATGCTAGTCTATTGCAGAGTACTTTTCTAGCCAAACCTGCACCCATTTTCGCCTGGGTCGAGTGAAGCAGCAAGAGTAAATTTTCTAGTCTATGGCATAAAAAGGAAGTGTCTGTAACAAGAATCAAACCTGCTGCCTCTCTGTCTGAAGGCCAACACTCTACCAATGAGCCAAAGAACCATACCACCCCCATCTTCTTCATTACTAAATGAAATACTAGGAAAAAGAGTGTAAACTTAAAACACTGGTTCTGACATTTTATCTGGCAGTGTAAAATGGATTATTCAACAGAGGGCAAACCTGCTAACTTTTAAAAGAACAAACTAGGGAATTTTCTTTGGTGTAAAATTTGCTTTCCATCATGATATATGCTGAAAAAAGAAAGCTGTCAGGACAACTTCTGGTGTCATTGGTAATCAAATGGAAATAGGAAATATTTGGGTCATGTTTGTACAAGAAATGTTGCCAAAATCACCAAACAGGCCCTTGTATTAGAAATAGAAGACAAAAGAAAGTGAGGCCACTGCAGAAAAACACTAAAAATGACCATCATGAGAGAGGCTTGGACTACTGGAATGTCCGCCATGACCATGATGATGACAGCAGCAAAGGACAGAGCTAGTTGGAGAATGAAGGTTAAGGCCCTATGTGACGTCTGTCGGCACTGGAAGGATGTAAGAAAGTAAGGATGATACAAGTCATTCCCTTTACAACTTTTATATTTGGATTTTCCTGCCATTTATATACCCACATGTTACCAAATAAGTTTGTTTTAAGCTGGTGTTATATATTAAAGTAACCAACTTGATAGCTTTATTTGGACTTTTTGTGACAACTGATCATAAACCTTGGGATACCAACAAGGGTAAAATTACTGTACAAGAAAGTTTACATCTTTAAGGTCTCTTCGTCTACTGTCAATCTTTCTACCAATGTTCATGAGATGTAATTGAAATGACTGAATAACGTCTATCACATGATCTTGGAGTGAGAGTTGACTAAATATAAACGCTACGATTAATAACACACTAAGGGGTTCTGTTGATGACAGTTTTATGAATGTTTAATTCCATTATTCTGTGAACATTCTTAGCACCTTTAAGTTTCTTCTTTTTTTTCTTTTCTTTTTTTTTTCAACTAAATTAGATTAGTTTAGTTTCATTATCAACTTTTAAGTTAATGCATGTCATCCAATTCTTAAAGGCAGTAAAACATTCCTCAGCATTATTTGAAGCGTTCAAATTATAAAACTTTAACATCATTGCTTGAGTTGCTGGGATGAAAGTTGGAGGAAAAGTTGCGGCTTATAAATTTAATTTTCATGGCAGACAATTACGTTTACTTTCAGAATAGGGTAATGATTCAAGCAAGCTGCCTCACCAGGTTTACAAGTTTCAATTACAACCGGAAGTGGTCCAGGAAACATCCCTTGGTCTGGTTCCAGAATATCAAAAGAATCCTTGAAAAATTCAGCCAGCAAGTTTAAAATAGCTGATGCAAGGGACAGAATGCCAGTGTGAGATCTGTAGTTATGTTTGAGCTGTTCATAGCCTTTTGGAAGCTGTTGAGGGAATAAAAGGAACAACAATAAGAAGCCATATAAGACAAGAACGAAAGAAAAACTTCTTTACAATTAGTATTATCTGCCATTTCTTTAAAAAAAAGTCTCAATGAGTCACAAACCTTGATTGCAGCTCCAGTTTTCTGGCTTTGATTTGATGTCTTTTGGGCATAGTAAAACAAGGACCTGAGGTCTTCAAACCGGAAAGATATACCACGCATGATTGTTTGTGCTGTGTCTCCTGTCAGAAGCATTTCATTTGGATCTTCACTCAAACTGATCAACAGACACAGTTCTCCTTGAGTGAAATCTTGGATCTCATCAACATAAAATTGGTGGAAAACCCACCGCCGGTAGCTCATCTGAAATTCATCAAAAAAACATTTCAAGTTGTCTTTATGGTCATGGAAAAAATGGATATATTCTGCATACAGGCAATAGAAGACAACTTGAAAGACAAAAGAAAGTAAGATGAAATCATGTAGAGAGAAATTATAAAGAAATAATGCAAGTAGGAAAGGATTTTCTGTGAACGAAGGAATGGATCATTTCACTAGCTTAGGCTGATGGAATTTTTCCTCATTACAACTGAAGCAAGAAAAAAAATTGATGTCATAAAAATTCTTCACTCTTGTCAACACAGATGAAATTTTTCCTTTTTGTTCCATTTTTCAAAAATATTTGCCTACTTTTTCTACATGAGCATTTTATAAATTTGAAAAAGTAAAGAATTGGCCAATCCACGACTTAACTATCTTGTCTAGTTCTCTCATGTCAATTTTACATGAGAGGACAAGTATAAGATATTTGTCATGGGTAGTTCTACCACATTAAGACAAAACTCTTTGGTTTTGAGAATGTTTAGGCCATGAAAGTCTTTTTTCAAACTAAATGCCAAGGAGGTTAAACACATTAAAAAATGCCATTGATAGTCACCTACCAAATGAAATCTGTGACTATGATGAGTAATTATGATTGCTTTAATTACATTGGTTATGTAAAATTGTTGAATCTAAAATTGCTTTGTTTATCCATAGTTTTGAAAGGTCTATGTCCTCTCTCACCCTTGATATGATAGTTGATATCATATGATATGACATATGATAATGATATGATATGATATGATATGATAATGTATAATAATGAATGAGTAATACAGTTCAACAGTAATTGAACTCTGCAAAAACAAAAACAAAACCAACAAAACTAAAGGCCTTCCTCCATCATCAACATGATCCACAAGAACAAATGTGATGTTGACTTATAAGTTGCATTCAATATATAAATTAAATGTTTCAAGTGATGACGTAATACTGGTCCATGCAATGTTCTAAATGGAAAGATAAATGACAGCTAAAGAATAAGATATCATATGGTTCTTTTGTAACAAAAATTACAAAAAGGACTACAACTACTATTATGACATTTACATCTGAAAAGTACAATGGAGGACTTGGATTTAGCAAAATCACCAGGACTGTTCAGAAAACTGATCATTTTTGAGTTCTCTGTAACTCTGAGCTTTTTGAAATGGTATTAATGCATGTCAATGGCAATTAAGTATCATTGGCAACTTCCTTTGATGAGAAAACTGATATAAGTCCAACGACTACTAATGCACACACATACACACTCCTTATTAACTTGTTCTCAGCTTCTCCCTGCTTAAAATCTATCTTAATACATATCTAGCGTCCCAAATGCGATGACTGAGAAAACTAATTAGAAGTGTTCCCATCCATATTTTGGATCACTAGTCAATCTATGTACTTTTTTCTTCAAAATTTTGATTGGCCCACACTATATCACACTATCTTTTCCCCTCATCTTCATGACATCATCATTTAGCGGTCTTTTTCCAATTCACATAAAAAATGAGTTGTCCTGGGTAAGACGTTAAATTGCATCCAATGTCAAGACTCTTATTCAAGAGTTGTGGGGAAGCTGGGATTACTCCTTACTTGGCATCACTCTCAGGTTTGCTTTGGAACAGAGCAGTAGTATCTGTCAGGGGCCCCAATTATGGGTTAAACAATCCAGCCATGGATGAATAGCCCCCTGCCTTGTAGGTGATTCTGAAAGTCAAAGGCTAAGGGAGTAAACCCTGACAGTACATCTGGAGACAACCCCTAAGGCATATGAACGGCATACTTGCCACCTTCTGGCAGCTCCTGCAGCCTGAGGCATTCCCAACCGGTCTGTGAGGACCAGAGAGTGTGATTAATTCTGTGACGGCCTCCTACACTTCAAACTCACACGCAAGTCACGCTTTCACCCCATCCCTTCATAAGCCCTGTGGCAATGGAAGCATGATCAAGCGACAGGTGTGAGACACTGAGGTAGTGACAACTCTACACATAAGTGGCTAGGGCTATAGGGTGGCTCTCCAGTGAATGAGACAGCATTGGAATGCGGCAGCCACCTGAACGACAAAGCAACCCTCTTCAGCACAGCACTGCTTCCCCCCAGAGCCTGGGGAATGGACTAGAAAAAGAGCTCAAGCATATCCCCTGAGACAGCCATCACCTTTGGTACATGGAACCTGGGCACTCTCCTTGGCCTTATCAGAATCAACCGACCAGGGAGACAGACCACCCTCATTGCTGGCAAGCGGACTTGCTACAGAGTTGAGATTGCAGAACTCGGCATGACTCATTTAGCGGATGAAGACAACTGACACAGCAGTATACTGGTTATTACACCTTCTTCTGAACTGGACGAGGGCAGAATGAGTGACGAGAGGCAGAAATTGGATTGGCCATCAAACAACCATTTGGTCAATAAACTGGCTGCTCCCCTAAAAGGAATCAACAATCGCCTGATGACAGTCCACCTCCCCCTCCTGAAGAAAAAATTTGCCACTGTGATCAGCACCTGTGCTACCACCTTGACAAAGCCTGTCAAGGTGAAGGACAGATTCTGTAAGGACCTGGAGAACACCATCACAGCCGAGTCTCAGGCAGACCAGCTCATCATTCTTGGTGACTTCACTGCCCTCATCAGCATATACCACACTGCATGGGAGAGAGTGCTAGGAAGACAGGGCATTGGCAAGTTCAACAGCAATGGCCTTCTCTTGTTAAAGACCTGTGCTACTAATGATCTTCTCGTCCCCAACATCATCTTTCACCTTCCCAACCGTAACAAGACATTGTGGCTGCATCCTCAATCAAAATACTGGCATCACCTTGAATATGTCATCATTGGGCAGGAGGTTACAGTGACAAGGACCATGATTATCTTATAATTCATATTATGATGATGAAGTCCATTGACAGATATAGTAGATGCAGTGTAAGCAAATTATTGTTGTCAATTAAAATGTAATGTACAATTTTCCTCTTTATAGAAATATGTATAAAACAGAAGACTGGGAGAAAATCACACTTCATAGTTCACTATCACTTTTATTTCCTACTAGCTAGCAATTTCTTGGACTTAAAAGGAAAAAACTCTGATTTTAATTGATCACATGAATTCAGAGTTCTCAACATTTTTGAGCTTGCTTCTTTTGACTTCTACCTTAAACTAGGCCATGAGAAAGGTAAGAGTTTTTTTTAATAATCAATCATAATGTGTATATGTAGACAAAGTAAAATTATTAAAACAACAACAGGTAGTTTGATAGTCATGAGCACTAATCTACCGTTTAGTATGCAAAAGGTTATTTTGATTCATTCAATACTGACAACAATTTAAAACTGTAATAATAAATTAAGAAGCAGCAAAAAATAAACAAAAGCTTACTTTGCTTAGTCTTTTGTAAATATTGAAGACAAAGTCAGCCTCATCAAACAGAAAGTGTTCTCTTCTGTAAGAGACATAACGCCCAAAGATCTTGTATATTTCTGATCGGTCTCCAGAGAAATTTGGTGCTCTTTTGCGTCCAATATCAATGTATTGTTTCTCATCAAGATAACCATTTTCAGTGTGCAGGGCTTCATATGATCCCTTTATAAAAGACATTATCTCTGTCCATACAAGAGATGGATGGCACTGAAAAAAAAAAAGGAGTTGTAAAAATCAAATAGAAAAAACATCCACCACTACAGAGAAAACTTTGTTCCTAGAATTTTGGAAAATTAGCTTCTACTGAATAAGAAAGTTAATTCAAGATTAATTACAAAAGAGCTAATAGTGGCAATCCCATTCATCTAAAATATGAATAATGCTTAAAATCCACTAAACAATATTTTACTCCTTTTTTCTTGATGGATGGCCACACTTCACGAGCAAAAACATCATATGTGCATTCACGTCTGTTTGGCCTGTGCTTATGTTTTGCTCTAGCACCTGTCATCTTCCTGCTAGAACCACTCATACTTCGGTGGTCTGAAAAAAAAGATTACTCAACTCCTTTAATATTATACAGCAAAGACAAAATCCAACTTGAAATACCAATAAATTCATTAAATGCTTGAAATAGCATGAAATCTACAAGCCTCAAAAGTAGTTTGCGATTGAAGACTAGTTATAACAGAAATTGCATTTATTGATGCAATGGTTGATTGTAAATTGAAAATTCATGATAGAATTGAAGAAGATATGGTACTTTACAATAAAGAGGAAAACTGTGATAAGTTAAAGACATCTTTCAAACCTTTTAAAAATTTTGTCCATCATCTAAAAAAACAACCTATTTATTCTTCAACTGTAAAGGTGAAAATCGGGCCTCAATGTTTGTCTCCCTGTCCTCTATCATTTCTCATAGTAGCAAGAAACCTAGAATATGGTTTGTGTGCCCTCGTTTCTGAGCAATTCAGCATTGTACCTTGTCAATGTGTTGTGAGTTTTGGTGAATTTCTTGTGGATGCCTCCTTGTTGAAGACATCAGCACATCAAATCCTTATTGTTGTACACGTTGTGGATGTGCCTGTGTGGGAGGAGGTTACTTTTCATCCCTAACTGAAAAGCTTTAAATATGTTTAAATTCTTCCTTTAAGTGAAAAGGTAGTACTCAACTTCTTCATTAGTGAAGATCACCTAAATTCCATCTTCCCTAGCTCACTTAGAATGTAGCATAGAAGAAGTGGACCCTTTCAAAAAGTCCCTTTGCTACATTAGCCTCGGGCCAAACTTTTAGACATCAGAGGCTTGAACACAACCACCACCCTTTTCTTTCTTTCTGTTAATGCGCTTTGATAAGTACACTCAGTTTTACTGACTCAGTTTGATTATTTGAAGAGGAGGAAAAAAGAAGAAAAAGAAGAAGAAGAAGAAGAAGAAGAAGAAGAAGAAGAAGAAG